>CM056171.1:4812982-4862460 GCA_029691765.1 Entomobrya proxima | reverse complement strand
TAATTTATATTCGTTTGACATAGTAGGAAAGTAGTATTCTAAAAATTCGTAAAACTAAGAATTTGGCGTATAGTATTTTAGAATATAACCATTTCACAACCACACACAAAACTCGCCAGAGTAGTTTCCTTGATTCAAACAAAAACCAGCCAACAGCCAGCAACAAACCAGATAATAATACAAAAAACATAACTAACACATTTCCTTTCATGTTTGGGGCTTCAATAGGCATTACAAGTGGTATGAACTTGCGGCCCACAAATATTTTATTCCACCATTCAAATATGCCTGATTGCTTGATACCTTTTATACGACGCAATACATAAGGAGGCACTCTGCCTGTCGGGTCCACTCTAATACTGGTATTAGTGTACGTTTCTGAGCTAACATCTGCCGGAATCCCGTTACGTTGCAAATCTATTGCAAATTTTGAACACAAATATGCCGGTAAAAACAACGCAGTGTTGTGACACTTTCGCAGTTCCCGTGTTAAAACTGATAACTCGTTGTCTTTAAAACACGTATAATCTGAAAGTTTTTCAGAACTGTTACATTTACTAACTAGCGTAGTACTTGCATTACGAATTTTGCCAAATTCACTTTCTATGAATATATCAAGCGTTTTGTTATGTAGAGAACTGATGTTAAAAATTTGTTGTATGTTTTCTATAGAATGTCTCTGAGGTACGTTGACGGCCTTATAAAACTGTGTTATATATTTAAAACGATCCATCGCTGAGTATATGTCAATTCGTCTGTTTTCATGTAAGAAAGTTATCCAATGTGATTTATTTTTCCGATAAAAGCCGCCACATTTACAATTTTCAATCTTTGAACTTTGCGAATATGTTATGAAGTTGTTGTGCAACAAATCCTCTAAGGTGTCATAAGGAATTCTGGGTCGAGGTAAAATCAGATTGTAAACGTTTACATTTTTATATGCATTGCTAAGTACAATTCCCATCAGCAAAAACACTCCAATTAACACACGTGTCTTAGAGACTTTTATAAGTCGAGAAAAAAAAGGGTCACCCTGTTCAATTAAAACTTTATATACTGAAATAATGTTCGACATACGTACAGGCGTTAATGTGGATCCAAATAAGATATTAAATGATATAGAAACAGAAAACGCGGAAATGAGTACAGCAATCCATACCAAGCCATCATAAGCTGCGGCCAGCTCCTTAAATTGAAACTGAGCAATTTGTGACTTTCCACAACTGACAAATTTCAGGTTTGCAAATGAAAAGTGCATGGAAATGGAAAATTCGTAGTGCGCTTGCTGTTCCATGTATTGTACACTATTATGCCATCCTGCAATTGGTTTCCACTCTTGTACCCTGCCTACAATTTTCATCGTGACACAGTACAACCGCTTCCAACTACTCAATTCGTAAGAATAATTGCCACTAATGTCTTGCATTATGTATGTATACAACTCAGACAGTTTTTGTTCCTGCTTAAAGTTCTTGCCTTGGAAAAATTGCAAAACTAGGTTGCCTAGTTCACATTTTCTCAAAGCATTCTCAAACGAAGCTCCTACCATCAAGGGGTCGCCATGAAAATCCCAACCAGTTTGTTCATTTCCTGACTGCGCTAGATGTGAAACAAACTCAACAGAAACAATCTTTCTCCATGTGCTGACTACCATACTTTCACTTCTCACACTGCTTTGAAAACTAACTTGAGGAAGCAAAATTAAAATATGAGTTATTACTCCGGCTGCTTCGTACATGTCTCGTTTTCCAAGCTGCAGTAGGGCAAAAAAGAATTGATCTTCTTCTGGTTGGTAAAATAGATTATTTTCAGTAATGCGGTATTTTAACTTTTCATCTCTTTTTGATATGTTTGTATGGGGATGGTCCACAAATATATTGTGTACATGAGGCTTTTTTACAAAACTGTGATGTTCAATTGGTAAACTAAACAAACGCAACCAGGAAACTGTTTTATCATCATAATCTGGTCGATACAATTCAATCTGTGCAGCACAGTTCCACGGTTTTGAGGCAGATGAGAACTTCAATATGTGCAAGTCAACGCACAGGGTTTTCACATGCCGGTTCATATAAAAGTTGTAAATGTCAAGAGAATTTAGATGCTGCGAAATGCTACAAGGATATTCCCTCAATTTGGTGGCTACTACTTCATAAAAGTTGTCCACTTCCTTGGGAACTAATACAATTCCACTCGAATCATGATGCACTGAAAAAATTGCGGGGATCGGATTACGTAGAATGACTGGAAACATTGCTGGTAGATGTAGATTAGCCTCTTGGTAATTGTTCAGAGCAACAAGGCATCTTGACACAACCCACGGCTTCAATATTTCAACCAAGTTTGTTATTCGAGGAAATGTGTGTCTTTTATTCTGAAGGTTTGTGTATGTTTTGTATGTCGACCTAATACCTCGATATTTTTGAAAAATGGAATGGTACGTTTGAGAAGCATTGGTTTTAGTTCCAAATTGTTCCAAACGATATGTGTGATTTCTTGTCGACACGAACGAAACTAAACCATAAAATAAAATCATGACGTACCAAGATTTTCTCATATTGATAATTTCTTAGTGCTTTAGCTGAATGTGTCTAGAGTTCTTTAAAGCCAGCAAATAGACTAACGTATTCTACGTGTGATAGGATTCTACTTTTGATTTAATCGTATTGCAGAAATTTGTATTAATTGCCTACACCAGTTTTTGTAACAACCAGTTACAATAAGCAGGAAACTAGCTTACAGCAGTTTAGATGTAATTGTAAATGCTAAGTTGACGCAGAAATGCAAAAAATGCCTTTTTTCTGCAGTATAATGAATGCAAGAAATGTTCCCGATGCAAAATAAAACTTAAGGTAATTTTGTTCGTGATCAGTCGAGTTGCTACTGGTTTTAAACATTATTAAAATTCGTGTAAAACGAGGTTACGCCCATGGCTCGTGGAGCCACGAAAAAAATTGAATTTTTAACTACTTGTAAAATAATTTAATCTGTCTAGTATCAAAAGGCGAGTTTTCGATCCTCTTTCGTATATACTTTCCAGAAAAATTACGAAGAAGTGCAATTTTTTCAGTAACGACTGCAAAATAATTGAACACGTTTGGCGTTTTGAGACCCAATAGAATTCAAAATTTCATACTGCATATTTTGCAATACGAAACATTTCTTGGGCACCGGAAATGTATTTTTGCAGATTTGGTTGTCACGTTAAGGAAAAAATACTCCTTCGATATTTTCAGGAAAATAATTAGTTCGAGGTAGTTTAATATGCGGAAAAACTTCACCATATTCTTAGGGAGGTTGAATTTTACAGTCATTTTAGGAAGAAACTCAAACACCTAAGGGGCTGAAATTTCACCACATGATACTTAACTGATAATACAAATTATAAATGCATTAGTGCTTAGAATTTCATGTAAGGTAGTAAAGGTGCTGACATGGAAAGTCTTTTATCGCTTTTATCATGTTGGTTGCTTTTACTATATTTAAATATTACGGTATTTGGATGCTTAGTATCGCGTGATAATAAAATGCTAGTTTCACGTTTATCGTTCAGCAATCTTTTCAATTTTCTAACATCATTAAATGGACTACTGTGAGGTACTGTTAGATTGAGTGCGCAAGCGACTGCTAGAATAGTTGTTATTTTGGTGGTCGATGTCGCTTTTATGTCTCTTAATATTTTTGGGCGTTTTTCCCGTTGGACGTGGGAATTTAAGAAACATCAGGGGAATTGGTGTAGTTTGAGGGGTCTTGTTGGTGGTTCCCATCGATGTAGAATGGTTCCTATCTGATTCCAACCCGCACCTCGAAAGGCCGGCTTCGGAATCAGGTAGGGCCACTCCACATGCACTCTCCTCCCGTACTTCCAGTCTGCACCCGGTTGGGCCGACTTCGGAAGCACCGCCAAGGAGGGTGCTTTGATGGGTAGACCCTACAGGGAGACGCCCATGCCGTAACACGGACACCTCCTGCTCTACACCAACTCCAACATTGCTGACAATGGTGTTAATGTCAGCTGAAGAGGAAAGTCTATGCTGCACCATAGACTTCCCCTTCGTATGTTGGTGCCTATGCTTTATATCCATAGGCTTCGGTGGGGGCATGGCGAGAAAATAACTCGACGTTTCGGTGCAAGTCACCTTCTTCAGGATAAGCGTTTCTGGAGATGTTGTCGGTTCAACATCCAAAAACGCACTGAGGCAAAAGCTGGAGATGCAGGGGTATCTTTAGGTTTTTGGACCCTGCTTATGCCTAATTAGCATATGCCTAATTTGCATATTTGATAGATATGCTTATGCCTAGTCCGAGCACCACTAACATCAGTGCAACCTAGAATATGTCACCCAAATCCGGGTACAATCCCATGCAACGTTGGTAAGTGTTTAACATGTAAACACACTATTTTACAAAAGGAGATCGTGGGACCAAATGGACGCCTAAAGGTATGGGAACAATTTCACTGTATGAGTGAATGCGTGATATACGCCATCGTATGTATGAAATGTTCAAAATTGTAAATTGGGGAGACGAAGCGTAAGCTTCGTGATCGCTTCAGGGAGCATCTCTATAGCCTATCACATGGAGAGCCTACTGAAGTGAGTGAACATTTCACAAAAGTACATACACGAGATGATATGCGTGTGACAGCGATCCTACTGGCTTCTTCTAACCAGATGAGTCGGCGGGAGCAAGAAGCACGCATTATTCATCGTTTAGGTACTCTGGCACCTATGGGACTTAATACAGAGTTCACCTATATATAGAATGAAAACGGGGCCATTCTATCCTCAAAAGTTCAAAAATCAGGCGTAGCTCCCACCTGAGGTGGGAATTTGGGCGAGATCTCATCACCATCGAATTCCTCGTCCAAACTTTACTACCCCCTCTGCCAACCCCACCAGAAAAAATCTCAGGCCCTGAAAACCTCAGGGTGTCGAGATATTTGGCCCTGAAGGTGGGACGAAGAAAAAAAATTTTTTGAGGTACTTATATAGGTGAACCTTAGTATAGGCCTCATTTGCATATCTATCAAATATGCAAATTAGGCATATGCTAATTAGGTATAAGCAGGGTCCAAAAACCTATAAATACCCCTGCATCTCCAGCTTTTGCCTCAGTGCGTTTTTGGAAGTTGAACCGACAACATCTCCAGAAACGCTTATCCTGAAGAAGGTGACTTGCACCGAAACGTCGAGTTATTTTCTCGCCATGCCCCCACCGAAGCCTATGGATATAAAGCATAGGCACCAACATACGAAGGGGAAGTCTATGGTGCAGCATAGACTTTCCTCTTCAGCTGACATTAACACCATTGTCAGCAATGTTGGAGTTGGTGTAGAGCAGGAGGTGTCCGTGTTACGGCATGGGCGTCTACCTGTAGGGTCTACCCATCAAAGCACCCTCCTTGGCGGTGCTTCCGAAGTCGGCCCAACCGGGTGCAGACTGGAAGTACGGGAGGAGAGTGCATGTGGAGTGGCCCTACCTGATTCCGAAGCCGGCCTTTCGAGGTGCGGGTTGGAATCAGATAGGAACCATTCTACATCGATGGGAACCACCGACAAGACCCCTCAAACTACACCAATTCCCCTGATGTTTCTTAAATTCCCACGTCCAACGGGAAAAACGCCCAAAAATATTAAGAGACATAAAAGCGACATCGACCACCAAAATAACAACTACTGTGAGGTACTGCTCATAAGAAATAGTCCAATGTTTTACCACATACACCTCAATCATATATATTGAAAAATTTTATGCTTGTAGCAGTTTAACTATAGTTGCAAAAATTGCGATTTTGATCATACGGAGCTGTGTAGGGGTGAAAACCACCAGGAGTGTTATAAGGTGACAAAATATTAACCACCGTAGTCTTCAGAGTTTATACACAGATTGAAACGTGTAATCTTTATTCTGAATAATATATTGTCTAGTATTGGATTAGTCAAGTGTACCCATTCATTTACACAAAGAGTAAAGCCATATGAAGGGTTGCACTTGAAAAACTTTTTCTTGGATTTTCAAGGTTTTTGCATATATTGAACGAATATGTGACATGTAATTGTTATGAAAACTTATGTTGTCTCAATTTACCCCAGTGGAGGAGTTTGGCGGTCTGTTGATTTAGTATGTTATGGGTAAATTCGCCGTAAGTCAGATTGGAAAGGGAGTTGGGCATTGAAACTTTTTGTACAAATGCAACATTGTAGGGTAGTTATATTTTTATACGTTTTATTTGCATTTTAAATTAAAAATGAAAAAGATATGCAAAAACAATAGAATTAATGCAACATTTTCAGTGCTAAAAAGTACGTCAGCTCACGTAGAATATAAACAGTACGTGGTAAAATAAATCCATGGATATAAAGTAAAACTATTCAAGGTTCAAGAAATGTCATATGCATCAGCTGTGCGAACGTCAGAGCTTTTTACTCATTGCTTTGCTTTGGCTGCACTCAGTTTGGCAGATAAAAGTTAAAATACTTTGGTGGTAAACTACAACAATGGAGAATAAAACAAGATGCGTGTTGATATTAACCTTTCGAAAAAAATTAACTCATAATAGAGATTGCGATAAAAAAATCCTATTTTTTCATCAAATAAAGAAAAGCTGTATTAGTTTTTAGAGATCTCTTATACTATTTTTTTCTGTTTGTGCACTTGGATAGTAGCCAACTATTATAAAACCTGTGTGCCTGTTAATGTTAAGCCTTAGGATGACCAACATTTCAACATTAGCAACTAGTATTAAAAATACCAGCACGTACGCAAGAATACTAATTATTTTTCCTTTCGTAGATTAAAGCCATATCGAAGGAAATTGTGTTGCCAATGGTTCGTCTTCTTACATATTTATAGTTTCTAAGACTTACGGTTATACATTATAAGTCCTCTGATTTTATGAAAATTTATGTGTTTATGCAATCAGTTTATTCGTTTTGTGACTTTATAAAACTTGGGATATAACGTACGAGTCTGTACTGTGGCATACTGTTTTAGTAAGCAAGAGTTGCTCTTTCAAATGAGCTATGAGTTGTAACCATCCAGTGTCTTACTACAGAAATAAGTCATGGGCCCAGACCATTCGTCCTTTGTGGCTATTTTCCTGACTACCCAACTACTGCGAACTTAAATACCTTTTCAAATCAATAATTAAGTAAACTACAACTACAACAATGTTAACCATAACTTGGAATATACCATATTTCGTGTTTCTTACCATGGTTTACTCAGTGCTGACGAAAGAGTATTCAATTCAAATAGAGAACATTCATTCCACCGATCAGAGTACGTCCAAGCTTTCTTACATTTTGGACCTAGAAATACAGCAAAAAATAAAAACAACACGCAAACAATTTCACCAATTTCCAGCATTGAAAATTTGCATCAACTGATTGATCCTCTGATCCACTCAAAATGCCTGATTGTTCTTAACAACTACCAAGATATTAATTTAAATATAGGAACCTTGTTTCCTGTTGTGTTGCGTCAATTTATTCTCCTGTTGTGTTTTCAGACTATGAAAACTTGAAGTTAAGTACTTGAATACTATTAGAAAATTATACTAATTCCTAAAGAAATGCACTACTTCAATGTAACCTTTGCTGGAGGATGGACGAAATATCCATGCAAATTGTCTCAGTATTTGAATGATGTGCAAAAACTTTTCCTTTTTATTGCCAGGGCGTATTGTGTTAGTCCACACCTTCCAACATTAGCACCAGCCATGAAAATCTGGAACTGTGTTGCACAAATTGAACTTTATAAGCCAGATTACGATCCTGATCTCAGTTTCTACACACCGCTGCTTAGTTTATCGGAGAAATCAGGAAAGAAGTTTAATGAAACCTATGTTCAAACACTGCCAACAAAGAGCAAACCAAGGAATGAGTTGCACACAAGGTGTAGTGTAAGCATCAGTTGACGGCAAAAAGCATTTTTTGTGCGCAAGTTACCAACCGAATTTAAGGGTACTTATCCAATTGCTATGTGGGCATTTAAAAAACGGGTTTTTGACCAGTTGATGCCATTAGAAAACTCAATCTTGCTACATCTGTTAAACACTCAATTTGCCAGTTGTGGAAAATCGCAAATTGATAGCTTTCAATTTAGGGAACTAGTTCCCGATTATCAAACTAATGTGCTCCTCAGTCTTTTAATTTGTGTGATAATTCTTTTGGTCTTTCACTATGTGCTGGCAGGAGGCAAGACCTTCAACTCACGCTTCCATGACAATTGCCGGCAGGACAATTGCCGGTACGACAATTGCCAGTCGACAACTGCCGGTAGCGACAATTGCCAGTACGACGATTGCCGGTACGACAACTGCCGGTACGACACTGCCGGTAAATTACATGTAAATTGGTAATGCTAAAGCCAGCTTCCATACTAAAGCCTATGCTAAAGCCAGCTCCCATACTAAAGCCTATGCTAAAGCCAGCTCCCATACTAAAGCCTATGCTAAAGCCAGCTCCCATACTAAAGCCTATGCTAAAGCCGGTTCCTATACAAAAACCTATGCTAAAGCCGCAACCCATGTTAAAACCCAATGCTAAAGCCGGTTCCTATACTAAAACCTATGCTAAAGCCGGTTCCCATACTAAAGCCTATGCTAAAGCCGGTTCCTATACAAAAACCTATGCTAAAGCCGCAACCCATGTTAAAACCCAATGCTAAAGCCGGTTCTTATACTAAAACCTATGCTAAAGCCGGTTCCCATACTAAAGCCTATGCTAAAGCCACCTCCCATGTTAAAACCCAATGCTAAAGCCGATTCCAATACAAAAGCCTATGCTAAAGCCGGTTCCTATACAAAAACCTATGCTAAAGCCGCAACCCATGTTAAAACCCAATGCTAAAGCCGGTTCCTATACTAAAATCTATGCTAAAGCCACAACCCATGTTAAAACCCAATGCTAAAGCCGGCTATAAACCTAACCTAACCTAACCTTACACTAGCATGAACATGTAAGGAAGCTGCCTTTAGCATAGGCTTTAGTATGGGAATCGGCTTTAGCATAGGCTTTAGTATGGGAATCGGCTTTAGCATAGGCTTTATATGGGAGCTGGCTTTAGCATAGGTTTTAGTATGGAAGCTGGCTTTAGCATTACCAATTTACATTTAATTTACCGGCAGTTGTCGTACCGGCAATTGTCGTACCGGCAGTTGTCGCTTACCGGCAGTTGTCTACCGGCAATTGTCGTACCGGCGGTTGTCTTACCGGCAATTATCGTGATACCTCAACTCACAGATCACCACGCTTTTATCAATATACAAAATCCTGGTTGGCCAGGGCGATCCGCCTTCCCGTTGACTTGCAAACTCATCAAAAATTCGTGTTGTAACTGGAATAGTTCTATTAGTAGGAGTTATTATTAGCAACGCGTATAAAACACAAACGTGTACAATTTGATTCTTCCACGCTCTCGAATTCCCTTTGAAACGTTGAAACAATTGATTGACAACAAATTCAGAATTTATTCGCGAACTACAACAGTGAACGAGGTTAGCAAGTTTGGCAAATCACACCGTAATTTAAGACACGCAAAAAGAGCAGAAATCACGCCAAGAAAATTTTTACATAACATCTGAGATATATGATGCGTCAGTGAGACCCTTATTCATAGTAGGTATTTCACTTGGAATATTGGATTATAATTGCAGAGGTTATATGGTTTCAGAAGTCCCCAAATTTTCCGATAAATTCTTGTTTTTGAACATTCTTCACCACAACTTTTGCAAATTGTTATATTTTTGTAAACGGTTTTTTTGGGGGGAAATGGAACCGGCAAATATCAATGTGGGTATCGATTAGCAAAATAATGTCCAAAAGGTTTTGGAAAACATACCAAAAATTTGAAAAATTGAATTTTGCCTGCCTCTTTCTCCTTTTGTTGTTTTAAGCTGGATTTATACTATAGTTTAAATAGAATAGGAATAGGAAATTTTTGCATTTCAATTTCCACTTTTGGGTTCAGACTTCATAATCATATTTGTATTTCGACTACTATTTTCCTATTTATGATTGTATTTCAATTCATATTCCCACTTTTGGGTCTATACTTCCTCATGAGGATTTTTTTCATAATCCTATGTTTTGTTTGGGTCCATACCCGTCTATACAATTTCATCATGTGGATTGAAAGAATTAAACGACATTAAGTACAACTGGGAGTGAAATATGATTTTGAGCACAGTTTACAGTTTTTGAATTCTTGCGTTTATACTTTTGTGAACTTCAATTTTTGAAGTTTAAAATATGAAACCGTTGAAGTGTGAATAAATTCATATTTCAACTCTAGTATAAATCCACACTTACTGGTAAAACTGTACTGCTACCCTTTTTTTAATGGGTTGGTAAGAAGCCACAAATAAAATAAAATTATTTTTAATTTTTGTATACATGACCAGTTTGTACTTTTTGGCTAAATGGTAAACTACTCTCTATAAACCGCACACCTTGGTAGCTTATCTAATATAGTTAAAGAATTTGTAAGTTGGATGTAAGATATCAATGTAATTAGTGTTTTAGCATAACGGGATACCAAAGCAACAAAACAACTTATACGACCTGTGGTTTAAACAATTTACAATTTACATGCAAAAAACGCTATTAGCCTTTCCAGCTCAGTACATTTACTAACTTAAAAACTGCTACTGGTACGCTTTGCATACGTATAGCGCTCGGCAATATGTTTAATTACTTTAAAAGGTGCATTAAAAATTCAAATGTCGTGTAGGCGCTCCACGAGCCGTGTAGGCGTAGCATATTTTATTTGAGCTACATTTATTTTCTAAAGATAACAACAACACGTAGCACTGATATCAAGTAACCACACATTCTGTTTTGATGGTAAAAAGTAAAGCAGGAGAAAACATTTCTTACATTCATTCTTGAAATATAGAGAACTAAAATTGTATTCTATAGCCGCATTTCTGCATACACTCATTTTGCAGACGTAGGTTTAGAAGTAAATAGTTGCTACATATCTTAAAAATCACACACTTTTTTCGGAAATACGATTAAATTAAAAGCAATACCTGAACAAGTGCATTATAAGTAAATTTATTGGCTATTTTCCAAAGGTAGTGCCTTAAATCAGGCACTCTCAAAATAACAAAATGAAAATGACATGCCATGTCATCATTTTATTTTTTAGCTTACAATTAGTTTCATCGCGTCAACAAAATTTCTGGTATCGTTTGGAACATTTCGCAACCAAAACCAATTCTAATCAAACTTACAATTCTTATTTCAAAGAATATCCAAAGCTTATGTCAACATACAAGACTTATCTTCAGAACAAAGGACACGCATTTTCTATAATAGCAAACTTGGACCAAGTGTTAAAGCCATTCACTGATGCAAGATGTCTCGTTGCACTAAACAATTACCAGCAGGTTAATCTACATCTACCAGCCATGTTCCCAGTCGTTCTACGTCATCCAATCCCTGCAATACTTTCAGAGTATGGAGGTTATCTGCATAGAAAAATTGTATTAGTTCCCATAGAAATGCACAACGTTTACGTTGAAGTAGCCGGAGGGCTAAGCAAATATCCGTGCAGCATTTCGCCGTATTTAAGTTCTCTTGACTTCAGCTACGTTGGTATTGACGTAAGTACTATCTGCGTTGATTTTCGCATATTGAAGTTCTCATCTGCTTCAAAACCGTGGAACTGTACTGCACAGCTTGAATTGTTTCGACCGGATTACGACGACAAAGAAGTTCCCCATTTGCGTGTGTTTAGTTTACCAGACGAATATTTTATGTTTGTTAAAAAACCACATATTTACCATGTGCTTTTGAACATTCCCCAGATAAACATATCAAAAAGGGACGGAGCGTTAAAAGCCCGCCTTGTTGAACATAATCGATTTTTTCAAATAGCACAAGATACATACTGTGTTGCCCACCTGCAAGTTGGAAAACAAGGCATATTCGAGACAATCGGAATAGTTAATTATATCCTTGTTTTGTTACCGGAAACTAGTTTTGAAAGTAGTGTGCGAAACCAAAGTATGTTAATCAGCACATGGAGAAAGATAGCTTCCGTTGAATTCATTTTACAACTTGCGCAACCAGCAAATGAGCAAGCTGGTTGGGGTTTTGAGGGCTACGAGTTTATGGTTGGAGCTTCGTTTAGAAGTGTTTTGGGAAAGTGTGAGCTTGGCAACCTAGTTTTAAAATGTTTTCAAGGCAAAGAGTTTAAATACGAACAACAAGTGTCTGAGCTGTATGCATACATGTTGCAAGACATTAGTGGCAACTTTTCTTACAGATTGAGTGAAACAAACCGGCTGTACTGTGACAATAAGAAAATCGTACACAGGCTACAAGAGTGGAAAGACAATGCTTTATGGTACAATACTGTCCAATACTTGGAGCAACAAGAGCGCTACGAATTTTCTATTTCAATGCACTTTTCATTTGCAAACCTTAAATTTGTCAGTTGTGGAAAATCACAAATTGGTCAGTTTCAATTTAAAGAGCTGACCACTGCTTATGATAGTTTGGTATGGTTTGGTATAATCCTTTCCGCACTTTCTACTTGTATATCATTTAATATCCTAATAGGATCCGCAGTATGTTGCTTCCGTAAGTCGAACTTCATTTCGATTTACAAAGTTTTAATTGAACAAGGTGACCCGTTTTCTACTCAACTAAGAAATGTTTCTAAAACTCGAGTGGTAATTGGAGTGTTTTTGCTGATGGGAGTCGTAATTAGCAATGCATATAAGAACGTGAACGTGTACAATCTGATCCTACCCCGCCCCAGAGTTCCTTATGATACCTTAGAAGATTTGCTGTACCACAAATTCAAAGTGTATGCGCAAAGCTCATTGGTTCATGATGTTACAAACTTTTCTAACAGAAAGTTGAATCGTAAAGCACATAGGGTAGAATTTCCACATGGAAACAGGATATTTTCCATCTACTCAGCAATGCATCTATTCACACATATAACAATGCATTATAAACCAATGAACAAGCCTCAGGGGAGTTACTAAAGTGCACCCCTACGCACCCCCACCCCTAATGCACCCCTACCCCTAAATCCACCCCTACCCCTAAATCCACCCCTACCCCTAAATCCACCCCTACCCCTAAATCCACCCCTACCCCTAAATCCACCCCCACCCCTAAATCCACCCCGGATGCACCCCCACCCCTAAATCCACCCCGGATGCACCCCCACCCCTAAATCCACCCCGGATGCACCCCCACCCCTAAATCCACCCCGGATGCACCCCCACCCCTAAATCCACCCCGGATGCACCCCCACCCCTAAATCCACCCCGGATGCACCCCCACCCCTTAATCCACCCCGGATGCACCCCCACCCCTAAATCCACCCCGGATGCACCCCCACCCCTAAATCCACCCCCACCCCTAAATCCACCCCGGATGCACCCCCACCCCTAAATCCACCCCGGATGCACCCCCACCCCTAAATCCACCCCGGATGCACCCCCACCCCTAAATCCACCCCGGATGCACCCCAACCCCTAAATCCACCCCGGATGCACCCCCACCCCTAAATCCACCCCGGATGCACCCCCACCCCTTAATCCACCCCGGATGCACCCCCACCCCTCAATCCACCCCGGATGCACCCCACCCCTAAATCCACCCCGGATGCACCCCCACCACCAAAATGCACTCCTACCACCAAAATGCACCCCCACCCTTAAAATGCACCACTCATATCGAAAGCACATTAGGTTACCAGTTACCTATACACCAGTTAGGTTATACTATAACCGTAATAAGAATAGCAATTTTCACTTGGGTTTGGATAAAGTTTAGTTAGGTTAGGTCTTTTTAGGTTAGGTTTACACCAAAAAAGATTCGGCCTGTACCGACCGCTAGTCCTGGACAAGGAGAGCACGAAAGTGGCGGTGGCACCTTAAATAGTCCTTACCTACCTTAAATAATCGACAGACTGGTCAACGACAAAGATTGATATTGTCAAAGCTCAACTAAAAATCTCGATTTAGTTCCATGAATCTCATCTGAACCCAACTGAAATTTGCTATTCTTTTCGTATGCATTTCATGCATTTCTCGTCTAGGGCTAGCGACTGGTATAGGTTGAATGTTTTTGGGTGTAAACCAAACCTAAAAGACCTAACCTAACTAACCTCATCCAAACCTAACTGGAAATTACTATTTTTCCCGTTTCCTAACCTAACTCGTGTGCTGGTAACTGATAACCTAATGTGCTTTTGATATGAGGGTTGCATTTCAGGGGTGTGGGTGCATTTGGTGCATTTTTGGGGTACGGGTGGATTTAGGGGTGGGGGTGCATCCGGGGTGGATTTAGGGGTGGGGGTGCATCCGGGGTGGATTTAGGGGTGGGGGTGCATCCGGGGTGGATTTAGGGGTGGGGGTGGATTTAGGGGTGGGGGTGCATCCGGGGTGGATTCAGGGGTGGGGGTGGATTTAGGGGTGGGGGTGCATCCGGGGTGGATTCAGGGGTGGGGGTGGATTTAGGGGTGGGGGTGGGGAATGGATTTAGGGGTGGGGGTGCATCCGGGGTGGATTTAGGGGTGGGGGTGGATTTAGGGGTGGGGGTAGATTTAGGGGTGGGGGTGGGGGTGGATTTAGGGGTGGGGGTGCATCCGGGGTGGATTTAGGGGTGGGGGTGGATTTAAGGGTGGGGGTGGATTTAGGGGAAGGGGTGGTTTTAGGGGTAGGGGTGGATTTACGGGTGGGGGTGGATTTAGGGGTGGGGGTGGATTTAGGGGTGGGGGTGGATTTAGGGGTGGGGGTGGATTTAGGGGTGGGGGTGGATTTAGGGGTAGGGGTGGATTTAGGGGTGGGGGTGGATTTAGAGGTGGGGGTGGATTTAGGGGTGGGGGTGCGTAGGGGTGCACTTTAGTAACTCCCAGCCTCAGCGCCAGTCCAAAGAAATCATTGCAAAAATTTTAAACAATAGTTTTCTACATAACAAAACGATTGATATATTCATGGAAAGTGAAATTGGGGAGGTTCGAAATGCAAGCTTTATACCAATTGGTAAATGTAACATCTCTGACGAACTTTCAAACTATATATGTTTTAAAAACAACGAATTTGCAATTTTAACACAGGAACTGCGAAACTGTCAAAACGCAGCAATACTTTTACCGGCATATTTATGTACAAACGTTGCAAAAGATTTTCAATGTAGTGGGATTCCGGCAGATGTTAGCTCAGAAACGTACACAAATAGCAGTATCAGAGTAGACCCAGCAGGCATTGTCCCTTTTTATGTGTTACGTCGTATAAAAGGTATAAAGCAATCAGGCATATTTGAATGGTGGAATAAAATATTTGCAGGCCGCAAGTTCATACCTCTAGGAATGCCTATGAAAGCACCAAATATACATGGAAATATATTAGTAATGGTTTTGGTATTAGCATTTGGATTGGTGTTGGCAGTTGGCTACTTTTTAATTGAAATAAGGGAAATCCTTTTCTGTGTGCTGTGTAAGTTTGGGATGACTTTACATTCTAAAACTTTATACGTTAAATCTGTAACATTAAGAGTTTTAAGAATACTTCTTTCATACTATATCAAACAGATATAAATTACAAAAGAATTAAATTATAAACAACATTAACATTACTACTAAAGCAGACTCTATAGTAGCTAAACTTATAAAAGGGAATATTTAAAGGACGATATCCAAATAGGGCCATTTTTGGCCCCAAAATAAAAAATCAAGTTTTTGCTCTAGAATCATAAAACAGACAAAAAGATTCAGTTTAGTCAAGGTTTCACGTCGATCTGACCAATATGCCAAAAGTTATGAAGTTTTAAAAATTGCATGCTACCGTGACTTGACTCCAACTAAAGGTCAGCGACTGGGTCTACTTAAGTGGACATAACTTTTACACTACGTAAACAAGGTCAACGGTTTAGGGGTCATTCAAGAGATTCTGAATCAGCAATTATCATCCGTATTTACTTCTGCTAAAATACTTTTCTTTCCACGATTTATGGATGACTCATCATGCATGGACCCCAAAAACATGCAGCTGTAATACAGCTGCTGTATGCACTAAAAAACAGTTTGCACCTAAACGGTAGGAGGCACAGGTCCGAATGGTACATCAAAATGAATCACTAAAGTAGGGCTATTAGAAACTTTGTACCCTAGACCAAACACTTTGTACATTAAAAAATATGGGAGTTTTTGTTCAATTTTGGCATACTTTTTGAGTAAAGCGGGACCGTTCTATAAAGTCCTAAGGAGTTTATAGAACCACACCACGCAGTAAACGTTCAGCTGATGATAGCTGAAAATACGTCATATTGCTATTTTCTGATTGGCTGATAAATAAAAAATTGACGTCTGGAGTCTTGCAAAATTAGGTTGCCCAAGTCCAACTCTCCTCCACCGTTCCATAAAGAACTTTAGACAAAGACTTTATCAGTAAATCAAATGTTTCGTGCAAACTTTTTTCTACTCACGGAGATATAGGTAAAGCAGTGTTCAGCTAATACCCAAAAGTACACGTTTTCGCATAAGTTCCTAGCGCATCAATCCGTTTATGACGTGGGCCAACCATATACCAAATCAGCAGGAGAGAAAATTGAAACATTATATGTTTTATCTAATTCCATATATATTCTAATGACTGTTTTACCACAGTATGCTTTTACTGCATAAAATTCCCAACTTATAATAATTTTTTGATCATCGGACAATTAATCCAATAAACAGTTTCACTTATGCTTATTCATTACCAATGCGTGTCCGACCAAATTAATGTGTGCCACAATCGCTTACATTAATATATAAACAGTATACTAAATTGCATGTACTCTTGTAATACTATGAAAAAAAAAACATTTCCAGCTTTGCTTGATTTTCTAGGTTAATGGCAGTCGCGGAATAAAACTTATTCAAAATGGGTAATAAACGTTTATTGCTAAGTATTATTTTTGCGATTGGACTGAATACGCTGGTAAGCAGTACAAACATCATATAGTTTATTATCAAAATAATAAAGACATATTTACTTTTTAAGACAGCAATTATTGCATTTCCACAATCACCACCGGATACTGACAGCTCCGAGGAAACCGAAGATGTTGATGAAACTGAACTTGAGCAAAATACAACCATTGCGTATAATGTCACCACAACAGAAAATGTAACAACTACAAGCACAATTGCCACAACTTCCAAATCGCACCGGATTCTTAAAAACAATGTACCTACACCTACATCTGAAATAAAGCAAGTGCAAAAAGTTACCAAATCAACAACAGAAAACGTACATACATTTCTAGTGTCATATTTACCCGGAGTTTATGAAAACGTGGAAGTTAATAAACCAGAAGAAGACTTAAATTATGAAAAGCCTTATCAAAGTTCCGATAAGAAATCTTATAACAAATTGGAAATTTCAACTTCGGAGGATCCATTGACAAAGCTGGTAGAAAGTGTCTTTGAATCGGAGACGGAAAAGAGTTTGCCAGATAATGAAGCAGCTATTAGCATAAATCCTTCAGATTTAGATATTTGGAAAATTGTAAGTGCCACAAGAAGAAAGAATGGCAGATTTTCTTTTACGGAAATTCCACCAATTAGGATTCCAATTGAAATTAGACTAAGTCATGTAACTACTGCTGCTGTTAGACCTACACCGGAAGCTGTAAAAGCAACTGCACAAATATCCTTTCAACCTGACCAGCCATCTCATATACCTACAAAAATCGGTTATCATCCCCAGCAGCAATCGCAACCACTTTATCGACCCGCACAACAACAACACCAGGGTTATCAGCCCGAGCCGCCACAACCAGCGCATCAACAGCCAGTTTATCCACCACAAAAACAAGCTTACCGACCACAGCAGCCTACCTATCAGCCACAACAACCAGTTTATGAGCCACAACAATCAGCTTATCAGCCACAACAATCAGCTTATCAGCCACAACAGCAGCCTCATCTGCCACAACAGCAGCCTCATCTGCCACAACAGCAGCCTCATCTGCCACAACAGCAGCCTTATCTGCCACAACAGCAACCTCATCAGCCACAACAGCAGCCTCATCAGTCCCAGCAGCAACCTCATCAGCCACAACAGCCGCATCAATCATATTACCAGCCACAACAGCCAGCTAATCAACCAGCGTATCAGCCACAACAGCCGGTTTATCAACCACAGCAACCACCTTATCACCAACAACAGCCAGTTTATCCGCCGGCACAGCCACCCAATCAACCAATACATCCAGCTTATCAACCACAACAACCGGTTTATCAACCTGTACAACCAGCTTACCAACCTGCGCAGCCTGTATATCAACCCATACAACCAATTTATTTACCGGTGCAGACAGGCAGTCAACCACTACAAGCAACAAGTCGTCCTACGCAATCTGCAACCGCAACTGTTACACAAAATCCTATAAATCCGGGACTGCAACAAACATTTTTCGAGGGCGTTGCCAAGTTACCTGGGCTTGTAATAAACACAGTTGAAAATATTGAGTGTCGATTGTTTGATTTTTGTGACGGAATTGATTTAGATTTCTTAACTAAATAATTTAGAATCATTTATTAAAATTTACATCAAAATAATAAATAAAGAAAATACGGGGAATTGCTCCATTTGAAGCTAACATATTTTTTTCAGGTAGGCCTTGGCTCCTTCCCTACAACATATATACAAACAGAAACTGGAACCAATGAACTTCGTGTATCCAACTAAATAGCTATCGGTGATTATGCAATCAGAACAGCAGCTTATTCAATACTGCATTTGAAACAATACATCTCATTCAGTATGCATTTATTCTATAGCACTGGATAAACTCTTTTTTCTGCTGGTTTCACTTTCTGCATTTCGGAAAAATATAAGTAATGCCATGAATAAAGTGAATTAATTAGTACTTTCGTTTAGCGTATTTTGCTTTCATCTATTTTTTCACGTGGCAACGTAACATTGTTACAAATTCAATGAGTAATCGCGGAATATAACAGAACTAATTCTGAATCGTATATAAACTACCATTAATATTTAAGTTAGTATGGTAAATTCACAATTCATGGACAATTAAAACATTAGCTTTCTGAATATAACGTGTAATTATATTCTACATTTTCCTGTGCCAGACAAACTTCAATTCAAACTTAAACGCTGGTTTCCGGTTACAGCTAAATGGTAAAATTTGCTCAATGTTAATTTAACCGTAAGTTTGTTTTGAATACAGGTTTACCATTTTGCCTTTCCTGAATGCCTATATATGTATCATTATAACAGGAAACATAATTTCTCAATTGAAATGTCAAATGCTCAAACCCTCAATTATGATTCGAGGTTAAAACAATTTGCGGTTGTACCAGCAGACGAATTCCATTGCTCATTCTTGTAGTTTCAAGGTTTAGACATTTTCCATTGGCAGCGGAAAGTTTCAGCAAAAATGTTTTCGAAACATTTGCTAAAAATTGTTAAAGTGGTATTAGATTGCAGCCGTTATTTTGGTGGCTCGGCATTCAGCATTGATATTGAAGCCCGTAAAATAACTTACAATAACAGCTATTCTAATAAAGTACAAAGAAACTTTTGTCTGGCAGGACTGTGGGCTGTATCAGGTTTAGCTTGTATAGTAGTGTCTTGGCTTGAAAGAAAACCAAGCAATTTTCACCTTACCGTGGCTTGGTGGCTTAGCTTCTTGGTGATGAATACAATGTATTGTTACTCCAACTACTTTGGAAGGGAAGCCTGTGCACTGGTAAATGGCATGATGGATTTTCTGGAAACATTGGAAGGTTTGTAAAGTAGAAATAAATATTCATAAATAAAATTCTGGATGGCGTTCCATTTGATCTATTTTTGTTGTTTTCAGATCCACGTTCTTCAAGCCGAATCGAGAAAAGCAAGCTGCTTCGCATGTTTGAAGCTTTTCTTCTTGCATTCAACATATTATGTTTTAAGCTTTTTATATTTTGTAGCTTATTATCAATTAGCTTTCCTAGAAATTTTATGGCTATGGGACGACTAGTCAATACATCCAACTTTCTAGTGCATTTTGTTTTAATTCTGTTTCAAATATATATTCAGCTGGGAATGTTTTCTGGCGTAGCTTCCATTTGTAATTTGATACTAATCTACGCCGTCTACATGTACCATTTCGTTACCCAAGAATTTCGACTTGGAAGAAAATCATACTTTACGTTAAATTCGTTACGAATATTTCCTGATATTGTAAAAATATTTAGAGCTATTCAAATTCTTCATGCCAGTCTCTTGCTTGATTTCAATTGCGGATTTCTTGCTTTATGGTTTAACGCGATTCTGGAGTTAACAGCAATATATCAAACGTTTACTCTATTTGGATACTGGGATCAACTAAAGCTAGTTATGATACTGCCAATGTCTGTTGGAGCTGTTGGAATATTATTCTTATGGTCGTTTATCTTACAGATGGGATGTTTACTGCAAGTTGGAGGAAATAAAGCAATTGGGTCGTGGAAGAAAAACAATTGGGGTAAAAGGAAA
The DNA here is from genome assembly GCA_029691765.1 of Entomobrya proxima. Lineage (NCBI taxonomy): Eukaryota > Metazoa > Arthropoda > Collembola > Entomobryomorpha > Entomobryidae > Entomobrya > Entomobrya proxima. The sequence continues at coordinate 4,841,957 of CM056171.1, read as the reverse complement.
CATAATGCCATCATGAAAAGATTTTGTAAAAGTTGCAAACCAATTGTAATTTCTTATGGGAAACAGTTTGTTGTGGGAAGACTAACGGTATTGAATTTTCACAAAGGAGTTGTGCGTGGGACAATGAGGTGTTTGTTAATGACACGATAAATTGTCACACGCGTATATATGTATATAATGCTCTATGAATACGTGATTGAGGTCGGATTAGCTGATTTGATTGCTAATTACTTATACATGCATGCATGTGTTCTCAAAGAAACCGTGACAGCCAGTTTCGCTTTTCTACTGGCTAATAAATATTTAGTAGCATATCATTTTCCTAGTTCGTCAAATCCGTTTCACAAGGATTAAGGGTCCAACCTTTCTTCCAAAATGTACGTCAGATTTTGTTTAAATTTTAAATGAGCTAAACCAAACCTAAATAATTTATTGACTTAAAGCAGGCAAAACTCATACAATTTTTTGCTTTCATATAAATGTAACCTTACAAAACATAATAAAATGCAATTTATAGAAGTCTTGTTCTAATTTTGCAATTATCATAACATTTTTATAGTACTCAAACGTTGTAAGGTGACTATATTCAGTAAAATAAAGTTCTTAACTCTAATCACAAGATATTGAGCTACGTATTTGCACTCCAGGCAACAACATAAATACACAAGCTCAAAATTTAATTTACTGTGATGACGTCAATATTTGGTTTATTTGAAATTGTATTGGAAAATAAATGAAATTTTATAATAGAATTTGCAGCGTAAATACTGTTTTCCTGTAGCGTGCTAGCATTTTAATTGATTAACTTGTGTAGTTTAACTTTGTAATTACAAAAACCAATTATTTTACGAAACCAATTACCAAATCCCATCCTCGGGGTAATATAATTGAAACTTTATTACATTATTTTCGATTAGTTTCAAGCTTTTACGCCCATCAAAACTTGTTGATTATTTAGTAAATTGTCCATCACAAAATACCTGGTTCTTGTTTTGCTGTAGCTCTTCATTTGAAACGTTAATTGATACTAACCTTATATAGCAAACAATTTCTTTGCTAGTAAACGTGTTTGCTTACCGAATTTTTGAAAACTTAAAAGAAACTGAAAATTCTAGTGAGTATGCAAAAGTTTGTAATTTAAGTTAGTTACAGTTTACATTTAAATGAACAGAGAAATTGCTGGTCTCATTTTTACAAAACTCTCGTTGTTCACATATCTGTTGCAAAAAAATGTTTTCTAAAAATTTACTAAAAATTCTGAAACTGGTGTTAGACTGCAGCCGACTTTTTGGAGGTTCTGCTTTCAGCATTAACACTGAAACTCATGAAATAACTTACAATAACAAACTCTCGAATAAAGTACAGAGAAACTTTGGTCTGGCGTCTGTTTGGGCTGCTTTGGGTGTAGTATGTATAACAGTATCTTGGTTTGAAAGAAAACCAAGTAATTTTCATCTTACAGTTGCCGGGTGGCTCGCGTATGTGGTATTAAGCACAATGTATTTTTATTCAACCTTTTTTGGAAGACAAGCTTGTGCACTGGTAAATGGAATGATTAATTTCTTGGAAACTTGTGAAGGTTTGTAACATACAAAATTATAAAAGTTGAATCTTTTTTAATTTTAATACTCATTTTGTTACAGATGCGTATTCTGCTAACCGAATCGAAACAAGCAAAGTGTTTCGCGTTTTTGAAGGATTCCTTCTAGCTTTCAATATACTATGCATTGAGCTTTTTGTTTTTGGGTGTTTATTAATAGTCAGCTTTCATAAAAATTTTACAGCTATGGGAAGACTAGTTCCAGAGATGGCATCCAATTTTTTCGTATACTTTATTTTAATTTTATATCAAATATATGTCTTACTGGCAATGTTTTCAGGTGTGGCTGCTACTTGCAGTTTGCTACTAATTTACACCGTTTACATGTTCCATTTTGTTACCAAAGAACTACATCTAGGTAGAAAATCATATTTTACAAAAGTATCGATGCGAGTGTTTCCCGACATAATAAAAATATTCAGAGCTGCGCAAATTCTTCAAGCTGGTTTCTTGCTGGATTTTAACGGCGGATTACTTGCCTTGTGGTTTAACGCAGTTCTTGAACTGACAGCTATTTACATATCGTTTACGTTGTTTGGCTACTTGGATCAACTTAAGCTTGTTATGGTTTTGCCAATGAGTATGGGAGTTATTGGAATATTGTTTTTGTGGTCGTTTGTATTACAAATGGGATGTTTACTTCAGATTGGATGCATTAAAACAATTGTATCGTGGAAAAGAAACTAGTTGTGATTTCTTACGGGAAACAGTTTGTTATTGGGAGACTAACAGTGTTAAATTTTCATAAAGGTGTGGTGCGTGGTACAATGAGATGTTTGCTAATGACACGATAAGTTGTAGCACGTTTAGGTGTCAGTGCTCCAAAAATACTAGTCTAGCACATAATTCAGATAGAAAAGCAAAAGCTCATTTGTTAATTAATTATGCATGCTTGCACGCAAGTGTTTCTGGAAACGTTTTGCGTTCAGTTTCACTTTTCTACTGACTAATAAATATTCAACAACACACTATTTCCCCACTTTTTTGTGAACCACACGTAAACGGTGTCAAACTTTTTTCCTTAATGTTTATTGTCATTTACGAAAACTATTAAAATGAAGCAAAAAATTTTAATTTGTAGTACAATTTTTGTTTTTGGTGCTGAAATTATGGTAAGTTGTTTAAAAACGCTAGCAAATTTTTTTACGCCGAAAATTTTTAATCAATTGATTTTTAAACTTTCGTTAGACCATACAAGCATTTCCACAATTTACCAGAGACGATGAATCCTACGAGGACACTAGTGATGTCGGTGATATAAGTGATATTTTTGATGAGGAAGTACCATCGGTTCAAAAGTTGAAGCCAAAGGAAGCCCCAGTGTGGTTTGGAAACATACCAATAACAAGTACAACTACAGAAAAAGCAACAACTACCACAGACAAGGTTACCACTATTCAAAATATTCCGCAGAAATTTCAAGCACAGGAGATCAATTTAGGAAACGTTGCACCAAATGTGGCATCGGGAAACGTGTACACTTTTACTATAAATATTCCTTATGGAATGGATGGAACTAGTGGGGGCACTATTAAGTTCAACATTGGAAAGGATACGGTATCACAAGTACAAGAAACTAATCCGGTGCAAGCTTCTTCTGCTGCAACTTCACAAGCCATGATGCCAGTATCTATTTCAGCGCCGGATGATCAAAGTGCTCAAAATATTGAAAATGCCATTTTAGAAGCTCTCAGCATTGCTAAGTATATGACTGGATCAAACACGTCGACTAATGGCACAAATGATTTTGACTTTGAGCTGCCTGCAAATTTAAATATTTCAAAAATTGCAAGCGTTGCTTCAACAAGCAAAAATCAACAACCCAAACCAGCAAAGGAAACCTTCGGCCAATCTAGCAATCCACTTCCGCCTTTATCACCCACAGATTTATTCATGTCGCAAATTCGAAATGGAAATTTGCAACAAATGTTGTTGAAAAATTTACCTAAGCTACCGGGTTTAGTTATAACTGCAATAGAAGATGTGGAATGTGCATTGTTTGATTTCTGCGATGGAATAGATTTGCCGTTTTTGTGAGCTTGATTGCTCAAAATGTACTACATAGGTATTTATTAAATAGTTTATAGCGATATTGAAAATGCTGGATATATTTAATTTGTAATTTTTCAGAATTCCATAAACCAAGTGGTTTTCATTAGATAACAAACTCATTGTGCAGCATGGCATTACATAATTATTTTGATAATTAAATTTTCCTAAAAAATACATACAATACAAAAATACTCCATGTTTTCATACTTGACAAAATCGTAATGCACGGGTAACCTACAATATATAATTTGGAGCATGTATAATAAACATGCATCAAATCCTGCTGCGCGCCAAATACAAAAACAACAACAACAAATTAGTTGTTTCTTAAATAAGTGTCAACCAAGGATTCCGGAACCTTCTAGAATCATTGTTTAAACCCTAGATTTCATACTTTAGTATCAGCAATGATTATTTATCCTGTTTTAAATACTTGCCAAAACTTGTATTTACCAAACGGTTTACATGACAGCATGCAAGATTTTGTTCATAGGCGCTGAAAATAGTACGACCTAAGTTTCTTTAGCATCCGTAATATTTTGTTAATCAGGAAAATCGTTACACGTTTTAAAACCTTCCAACAATATTTCATAGCTCTCCAAATTTTTTTTCTGTTTTCAATTAAAACGCCACCTAGTGCCATCATCAAACCAGTTACTAAAACCGTAAACACAACTACTATATTGCTTTTCAAGTTTGGAGCTGCAGGCGGTATAGGACTTGGCAACAACTTCAGGCTTTTTAAAACTTTCCCCCACCATTCAAAAATGCCCGACTGCTTAATTCCCTTTATTCGTTGTAGCATGTATGGATGTGGAATACCAAGTGGATCAACTCTCAAACTATAATTTGCATATGTTTCCGAGCTTACATCTGCAGGTAAACCACTAACACGCAACTCTTTTGCATGTTTTGTGCTTAGGTATTCCGGGAGAAACACTGCAGTGTTTTTGCAATTTCTCAGCTCCTGTAACAAAACCGACATTTCATTATTTCTGTAGTTTTTAAAAACTGCCGGTAGTATGTTGGGTGTCCGGTAAAGAAGTCGAAACATAGAAGTCGAATGGTATTAAAGTCGACGGTAGTAAAGGCGAAACCATTATGGACGAATAGGTAAAAATGTCGAAACCCATTTTGGGCGAACTCAAGTAGGTAAAAATGTCGAACGCCTTTTTGGGCGAAAAGAACCAAGAAAAGTCGAAATTTGTTTGGGCGAATAAATATAAAATAAGTTTCCACAAAGTGTTCTCTGAGAGTTCAAAAAGTACACAACCATCTTTCTTAGAGCTCATTATGCATAGCTGCATCACCTTTATATTAGCATAAATACGACTTTTGTGCATTGATGGCAGATGAAGTCCGACTGTTTTATAAACTGTTTAAAGCTAAATTTGAAGCTGTCACTACTTACATGTTTCATAAACCAAATCAAATAGCGAATTTATTCTCGTTTGGTCTCAAGATGCATAAGTTGTGTTTTAAAGACCGCGGATACATTGTTTTAGCAGAGTAAGTCATATCATAATGGAACCCTTTTGCAAGTTCTGATTGCTGCAAAGAAATACGTTTCATGGAAAGCGACGATGATAGGTTACAAAGAATTGTTTGACAATATAACTCATATTTGAGCACAAATGATTATTTGAACGCAATAACAATGGCAATATGTATACATGAGTATTTAGAAATACGATGGATGAGTAGGTTTTATAACCTGTTAATGTATCTAGGTTAAAGTTATTTTAGCCCATTTTACTAAACCGACAAAATTTAGAAGATATGTGACCATTTGATTTGTATGAGTAACTTTAAGACTAAATAAACTTTAAAGATCACATTTAAATTATGATGAAAATCAAAGAAAGAAACGACATGTTAAGTGTAAAATCTAGGGTGTAAAATAGGTTCGACTTTTTTACCGTTGTTATTCGACCATAATGTTTTCGACTTTGATACCTCATTTTTTCGATCATAATGTTTTCGACTTTTTTACCATTTTCATTCGACTACAATGGCTTCGACTTTCGTACCGTCGACTTTATTACCATTCAACATTTATGTTTCGACTTCTTTACAGTAGACCGTATGTTGTCCTCCCAGTAATTATTGGATATGTTGTTCCTAGTCGCATTTCCTTCAAATTCAGTGAGAGGAAACAAATTGCTACTGTTTTTATGCAAATTGCTTGCATTAGCAATTTTTATTATGTTTTGTTTCACCATTTCTTACAGTTTAGTGTTGGGAACGAAGCCATGTTTATGCATATGACGCAAGCCATAGATATCTGACCATATATACAAGTCATTGCGTTTATGACGCACAACTTTGTAGTTGTTTTTGTAAAGAAATCGTTGCCTGTGTTTATGTGTTGTAACGCCGGCACTGCGCGAGTACAAGAGTACATTTAAAAGTTATTTTCCAGTAAGTGCTGCAAGGTGTCGAATTGAATTCTAGGACGAGGAGTTATCAAGTTGTACACGTTGACATTTTTGTATGCGTTGCTCAAAACCAAACCCATCAATAAAAACACTCCAGTTGCCAAACGAATTTTAGAAATTTTAAGAATTTTTCCAGGAAAGGGATCGCCCTGTTCTACTAAACTTTTGTAAATGGATAATAGAGTGAAACTGTTTGCAAACCGCTTTTTGGGTGAGAGTATAACCCACACGGATGCCAACAACAAAAACATAGAAAATGAAATGCACAGCCATACAGAAGTTTCATATGCAGCGACCAACTTTTTAAACAGAAACTGACCAATTTTTGGTTTTCCACAACTGACAAACCTTAAATTTGAAAATGAAAGGTGCATGATTATCGAAAATTCGTAATACCTTTGCGGATAAACTATGTTTGTAGTGAAAAGCCACTTCATGCCACTATGTCTGCTTTCTTCCCAAACTCTTGAATCTGTTTTCACTTTTCCATTTTCACAAATTTTCCATTTTTTATACCGCTTAGCGTAAGTAAAGTTGCCCATCATTTCTGTGAGGATATGTGCATACAATTCATTTGCTTGGTCTGTTTGCTGAAAGTTCTTGCCTTCAAAAAACTCTAGAACCTTATTTCTTATGCCGCATTTCTCTAAATGGGTGTCAATACGAGTTCCTAGCAGTTCCACATATTGCAGATATTGAATATTGATGAGCTTATAGGCTGGTGTTGCTAATTGTACGATAATTTGAATTGAAAAATTCTTCGCCCATAAGCTGATTGGAACCACTTGGTATTGCTTGTAGCTTTGGAAACTAGTTCGCCATTGTAAGCTGGAAATATGCGCTATTCTTGCTCTAGCTTCGTAAGTGCTGGTTTGTCCAATAAGCAAGTGAGCTACGTAATACTTATACTGTGTTAGTTGCTCAACAATTTCATTGTAATACCGGTCGTTTATAATTTTTTCGTTAGGTTGAGTTGGATTGAAAATAAAAACAAGCAACACTTGTAGCTTGACTAAAAGCGTTTCTCGTGAGTGCTGTACAGGTGGTCCTGGAACTCTAAATAAACGCGACATTGCAACAGATTTTGCGTCATACTCGGGCCGAAACAGGTCTACTTGTGCAGCACAGTTCCACGGTCTTGCAGCAGCTGAAAACTGTACAATATTTATATCAGCACAAAAAATCCTTCTGTAGATACGGTGACTCAGTCCTCTGTATTCTTTAATATCGTTGAGGAATGGGAACAACTTACAGTGAATTTCTCGCCATACCCACATGTGGCCATAGTAAGTTGCACGAATGCTTAAGTTTAAGTTTTGCAACTCTTTAGGAATCAGAAAAATCTTTATATCTTGCAGTGTAGAGCCCTCGTATTCTGAAAACACAGCTGGAACCATGTTACGTGCTATAACTGGATAATTTGTTGGTAATTTTAAGTTAACGTTTGGATAATTATTTATAGCAACAAGACATTTTGCACTGGAAAAAGGTTTTAAAAGTTGGTCAAGATTTTCTATCACTGGATACGTGTACTGCTTATTTCTGAGACTAGTGTAAATTTGTTGAGCTGATTTGATTTCACTGTAAGAAGCCATCCACTTCTTTGAAAAACTGTAAAAATCCTGGTTAACTTTATGATTCGCCAATAGCTTTTCAATGTAAATTGAATGAACCTTAATTTCTAAAGCATCCAGTTTTAAAACTATCAAATTAACAAAGAACAAGAATTGAATCATTTTGTTGACTTCTAAACTTGCCTGTGGTAAAGCTAAACCAAAAAAGGATATACGATTTCAATATTGTCTCTAACAATACTAATACTCGATAATTTTGGAGTTGTACGAAAGTTTGGTTTAAGAAAAGACAACAATTCAGTTATAATTGTCAAATATTGGCTTACATTATTATGTAGCGGTATTTTTTCAAAACACAAATGATATGGCAAGATTTAGGCTGTTTACACTACCATGACCTCTCTAATTGACTAGAATAAAACGTTAAGGCAAGTTGATTTTGCCTACTACATCTGCCACTAACTAACTAAAATAGTTATTGCACATTTAGCCCCAGAGCAGCTTAATTTTAAGGGATGGACAAACTGTTCACAGTATCATTTCTTTTCTACTTTATTCAAACGTACACCTTCCAATTTGATGGATATAGCTGTGATTAAGAAAACGATACTTTTACTTGTTGCTTTTCTTGTATAAGTTTGCATATGTGTAAGTTTTTAAATGCAGTCTTTTGGGAACAAATATTTGAATTTCTAGCCTGGTATTATCTTACTTCATAAGCCAAAGCACAAAGTAACATGCCTGGCTCTTAGGTTATCCAAAACAAGGCTACGGGCAAAAGCAATCTACGAAAACATGGAAAACAATATGTTATTTTTCCACCATCGCCAGAGTACCTAGCTTTCATCTAATTTATACTTGAAACAGTTTAATTATGATTATTACTTTGCTGCTTTAACAGAGGAGTATTACAAAGTGTAGCGTTTCCGTCTGTACGTGTGTCCGTCAATATGTTTTGTCTACCAAGCGATATCGTCTTCAAACCAGCAATAAAGGGCGCTGGGCCACCTACAATGGGTAATAACTGCAAAACGTTGGCCCTAAACCAAGAAATATTAACTAGCCTGCTGTTTGTTTATGGTTTACCGTTGACTGGTCTTAATTTTATATTATTATTATTATCGTTTTCAGCAGCAAGAATTTTAATGGTTTACCGTTGAATATTTGTTTTTTTATATTTGCCACCACCTTTCTACCTTTGAGTGGGAAGCTTAATGGTTAGCTGGATAATTAAATGCGGAACACAGATAAAGGTGTCGATAAAATTCTAATATTAATAAGCCTTTCTCGCCTTTCATATGAGTATATTTTGGCATGCTTTGTTTTTTATGTGGTTATATATATATATATATATATATATATAATACCAGACAGCGTTCAATGCAGGAAATCTATAAAACCTAATGTGGTAGTATAAAGTGTTTAATTTTTGAAGGTATTCGTGTTATTTTATTTTAGCGCAAAAGTCCTCACAGAGGTGGTAGGCTAATTTTCACAGGCCAACCTACTACAAAATAAAGAGCTTCTACAGCAACTTTAAGCTGGTATTGATGATGGCTGCGGTAATTAAAATTTTTGGCTCTGTACTGAAGTTTTTACAAAAAATACATCGTTCAACATGAGACTTACAGTCGATACGGCTATAAAAGAAGGCAATTTCCCATATATCCCATAAATAGTATCATAGCTATTTGAATTGGATATTAAAATCCCTAATTTTATATCACTAAGAATGCACTTCCTTTAGGACACATTTTTAGCAAGCGACAAATATTTCCGAGTTATTAGTAAAAGCGGGGCACTACCCAAAATATTTTTCTTAGTCACGAACATCTTACATGGCACCTTTAAAACGTAGGACTACTTGTGAAGGTAATCATTTTTTGGGAGTTCTTTTTTTGGAGAGGTATAAGAAAGTTGAGGTATTTTTATACTTCCTGATACCTAATACCAGCAGAATCCGCCTAATGGAACAAAATGTAATCATTTTAGATTAGTTTTAGGTCAGTTGAATTTTTTATGACGCCTTAGCCATGCATTACTATGATTATACATGCCTGTAAAAATATCTTACTTAGCTAAACCTGAGCATATATAAAACTAAAGAAATAACCCAATATAAATTCCGAACCTAAAATTTATCGAGTTTCTAGAACTTTTATTTGAGCATTCTTTTATTTACAGGTGCGCTGACGAATTAAGAAGCATTGCTGAGTTTATTTTCATTGCTCAGTTACAGCAAACTTACTGACTTTAACTGGAAGTGTTGTGTTTTTCTTCGCCAAAACTTTTAAACTAATAACTGTTCATATAACAGAAGTGATTCTGGCAAAATTTATTTAAATTGGTTAAATTTTGCGCGTCTCAATACTTAAAAACGTCATAGGCTCTCATTAAAGCGTTTTTGAATATAAGTTATTAGACAGTGTTTATATTTAAGTTATGAAATAAAAATCGATTGTGTCTATGGTAGTTGCAGAAATATAAAAGCTGGTATTGTTCTGGTATCGAAAGTTGCCTATCTGGATGTTGATGTTTGGTAAGGCAGGTCGGGTGCCAAAAACTTGCGTTTTACACAGCCTACGTTTTGAAGATCAACTTGTCCTTTTTCAAACAGTGTTTCAGCTCAGGTGTTGTAATTTTGTTTAAGTAGCAGCATCTTTACAATATGATGAACATAATGGTGTTAATAGAATTTTTAGTTTTATGTGCAAGAGTTAGTGCGGCGTCATCTAATACATATTTAATTCGCATCGACAAATTTGAAGCCATAAAAAATATTAGTCTAAAGTCTTATATGCCTTACAAGCGGGATCCCGGGACACAAAATGTTTACACGAAACTCCAGCAACACAAACATATATATCCTGTAATTACAAATCTACATGAACTTTTAAGACCACTATTCTCTGCAGGATGTTTAGTTGTCCTGGACAATTACCAAGACATTAACGTTAATATTCCAATAATGTATCCAATCATGCTACGTAATATAATTCCCGCTGTATTGTCAGAATACGTAGATTTAAAACCAAAACGTGTATTGGTTGCAACAATTCCAAAAGAACTTGACAACTTTAACGACAGCTCTAAACCTTTTGAGGGAAAAGAGTATGCTTGTAAATTGTCGCCGTACTTAAACGCTCTTAAGTTCAAAAAAGATTTGTTTTGGGGTTGGAATGCAGAGTACAAGAAATTCTGTGCTGAGTTGAATCTTTTGAAATTTTCATCTGCTTCAAAGCCATGGCACTGTGCAACAGAAATTGAGCTGTTTCTACCTAACTATGATGAGGGCACAGTCCAGTCTTCGGGTCTTTTCAGCTTACGTGAAAATACGAAATTTTTAAAAGAACCCCAAGTACTTCATATCCTTATATGCATTAACACACAGGATATACTGAAAAGCAACATGCAAAAAATTGTCAAGCGCATACGTCAAAGTTTTCGGAAAAAGCAACTAGCACAACATGTGTACTGTATAGCTCAGGTGCTGTTTGGACAAGCGAGTGCTTACGAACAAACTGGAAAAATAACGCACATTTCAGTTTTAAAACCTGCCGTTTATGTCTTGGACCATATGCAAAACACCACGTTTTTAATTCGCACATGGATGGATGCCGTTCCCATCAGTAGAATCGCGGAAATTGTGGAACCAAAAAATGAACATACTAATTGGATGTTTCAAGGTGACTTTACTATGCTTGGACTCCATATCATCTTGCACTCCATATGTCTTGCAATTCTTCAAAGGAAGTGACTTAAGATACAACACAGACAAAGCATTTAAATTGTACTTGCATATAATACATAATATTATGGGCAATCATTCTTACACAACAGAAGGGCAGTCAAAATTAAAATGTACAGTGAACGGACTGCCATACAGAGAAGATTTTGACCGACTTGCGTCGTGGTACTACATTGTCCAATATAATAACCAGCAAGAGTATAATGAATTTTCCATTCGTTTACACTTTCCGTTTGTGGATCTTCAGTTCGTTAGTTGTGGAAAACCACAAATTGCTCAGTATCAGTTTAAGGAGCTGAAGAGCGCTTACCAAAATTCTGTTTGGTATAGCATTTTTGCTTGTGCGATTGTAGTGTTTGTTTCCACTAATGTAGTAACCGGAGCCAAAACACTGTGTTTGCATTTTCAGAAACTTGCAACCTTCATACAAATTTACAAGGTTTTAGTGGAGCAAGGGGATCCGTTTGCCAGTCGACTTGTAAGCTCCTCAAAAATTCGCATTCTGACTGGATTGTTTCTTTTGATGGGAGTAGTTCTAAGCAATGCATACAAAAACGTTAACGTGTACAACTTAGTACTGCCTCGTCCCAGAATCCGTTTTGAAACTCTGCAGGAGCTGTTGGAAAATCAGTTCGAAATATTCACACAAAGTGGATATATAATTGACTGGAAATCTATTCCTGCAGGTCACAAGCTCCTTGAAACGGCACATTTTATATCTTACATTTATCAAAATGCAAGATTTGAGATATATTCGCTAATTGGCTATATGTATAAATGGGGGTTAGATAAACCAAAAAATGAACAGGAAATAAGGTTTCAGAAAACCATGCAGACACTTTTTTCCAGAACTTATTTGCATAATGCAACAGTCGGTACGTTTATTGAAACCGAGTTGAGTAGGGAATCAAAAACAAACTTCACGACTTACATCAAATGCCCATTTCGAGGCCGCCGTTTCAATTACAAATGTTTCAGAGATAAGGAGGGTTCTTCTAACACACAAGGTAAAAAAATGTCAAAATACTGCAGTTATTCTACCCGCACATCTAAGTGCAAATGTTACAAAAAATTTGCGGCTTAATGGCATTGCAGCAGACGTTAGTGCAGAGACGTACACAAGTGTCAAGTTGATAGTAAACCCAATTGAACAAGTTCCTCTTTTTGTGCTTCGACACATAAAGAGCATTAAACAATCCGGTGTTTTAGAATGGTGGAAGAAGATGTTTGAGAGCCCCAAGCTCTTGCCAATGCCAATTCCTGTTGAAGCTGCAAACATGAAGGGAAATACTCTAGTGATATTTGTAGTACTAGCATCTGGCTTGTTATTGGCAGCTGCCAGTTTTATTGTTGAAGCTGGACATAAAATTTTGAAATTATTATCTGCAATGCTAAAAGTTTCAAAATGTGTGCTTTCTTGTGTTGTTTACATGTTATTGAAAATTCTAAAGCGACTTTTGTCATATTACGTTAGGCAAGTATAAAATACAAGTAATGCTTGCGTTTATATAGTTATGTCAAAAGTCTAAATAATAATTTATAATTTTGATGTATGTGCGATGGCCAAACAAATGAGGTTTTGTATACCGAGATTTGGCAAGTCCCACTGAACTTCATTTAACTTAAGCAAAAACCAAACTTATCAAAATATCAGTAAGAGACGGAGCTCTTGGTTTTTTAAAAATATAAATTGCATACAGCTTTGTCCTCCGCTTTATGCTTTTTTGCAAATTTTTATAGTTTTTGGATGATTCATATTTTTATTATTAATACTATCTTGGTAAAAACAGAAAATAATTGAATATTTATAGGTGATAATTGGATATTAATTTCACAGAGGTTGAAATCTAATAACGTAACATCTACTCAAATGTCGGAAACGGTTTTTATTTTCTTGAAATTCTAAAAACTATATTAAATCACAGATAACAAATTGGAGCATTTATATATATATATATATATATATCCAGCTCCTATGGCTAATAATGTTAAGAAGTGGCTCAGAGAAAAAATTCCGGATTTCTTTTGTACTGAGGAATGGCCCCCGTGCTCCCCAGACCTTAACCCAATTGACTACTCTATCTGACCCAGGTTGGAGATTAAAGTCTGCGCTGCTCCTCACACAGGTTTGAAATCCCAAAAACACTCCCCGCTTAATGAGTGGTCACTTTTCCTCCAGGAAACGGTGCGTGCTGCAACAATGGAGTGGCGTGAGACACTTAAGGCGTGTGTGAAAGATAGAGAGGGGCACTTTGGGGTTTAATGATATTTTCTAAAACCTATGATACCTGTAAAATTGTATGGCTCAATAATAATTACTGAGCTAGAAATTTGACTTTGCGTAGAGGACACTTTTTATGACACAACTAGGTAATTTATAATTAAAACAGTTTAATTATATATATGACCATTATTGCAAAGTGATACAATTTTGAACATAATGGATAGTTTTACTAATATGCTCGTAACTTTCTTTTCAGTCGGCATTTCAAAAAACTGAGAAATACGATCTTGGCGTTTTGCATCGGCTTTAATTTGGTATATCAACTAGACAGTTTGGATAATAAAGACGGAAACAGCTTTCGATCACTTTTGGCACGATGGAATCTGTCAAGTTGGGTATGCGTGTCCATACATTTTTCCAAATATCTCAACCATGCAACGGAATTTTGTCCTCTGGTTTGTTTTATTGAAACAAGCATTAAAAAAATCAGGATGGCCCTCCCGGGGATTTTCCCGATTTTGATGCATACAAAAGTTATACTCAAAAAACTTCAAAAATTCCAGTATTCGCCGAATATCATGAAATCGTCACATTCAGTCACCAATTTTACAGTGATATCGTCACCCTGGAACAAAACCAGTACTATTTTTGAATTCACAATTCAAAAGGGTACATGTACACCAATTTTGACGAAATGCTCAAAAAAATGATAGAAACACCAAAACTCCTTCTCTTTGTTCATTTGCTGATGTAGCAAAATATGAAAGGAACTCAACAGAAACAGTCTTTATCCATGTGCTGATAACCATACTTTTGTTTCGCACACTGTTCGGAAATCTGACTTCAGGTAGCAAAATAAATATTTGGGTTACTATTGCGGCTGTCTCGTATACGCTTCATATTTCAATTTGCAGATGGGCAACATTGTATGTATCTTGTAATATTTGAAAGACGTTACATTTTTCACGTATGCGGTTTTTCAACGTTTCGTCCCTTGTCGATATATTTGTTTGAGGAATGTCCACAATTATATTGTGTACCTGAGGCTTTTTTAAATAACTGTAATGCTCACTTGGTAAACTAAACAAGCGCAACCGGGAAACCATTACATCATCATAGTCCGGTTGAAACAATTCCACCTGTGCAGCACAGTTCCACGGTTTTGAGGCAGATGAAAACTTTAATATGTGTAGGTCAACGCACAGGGTTTTGAGATACCAATTCATGAACGCCACACGAAAAGAATTTAGATACGGCGAAATGCTGCATGGATATTTATTCAATTTGTTGGCTACTTTTTCATAAAAGTTGTTCATTCCTTTGGGAACCAATATAATTTTGCTATCAATATTCTCTAAAAGAATTGCGGGAATTGGCTGACGTAAAATAACTGGAAACATTGATGGTAGATGTAGGTTAACGTGTCGGTAATTGTTCAAAGCAACAAGACATCTTGCCTCTATCCATGGCTTCAAAAGTTGGACCAAGTTTTTTATTCGTGGAAATGTGTGTCTTTTACTCTGAAAGTTTTTATATGTTCTGTATGCCGACTGAAAGCCTCTAATTTGGGATGTTCCAGGATGTATTTTTAAATAAGAATGGTACGCTTGAGTAGCATTGGTTGTAGCTACAAATTTTTCCAAACGATATGTGTAATTGTTTGTCCACGCAAACGAAACTAAACGAAAAAATAAAATCATGACGTTCCAAGATTTCCTCCTCATTTTGATAATTTGTTAGTGGTTGAGCTAAGTGTCCAGAGTTCTCGAAAGCCAACAAATAAACTAATATATTACACGTGTTAGGTTTTTACTTTTGATTTAATCGTATTTGTAAAAACGTTTGCTATTTTTATTAATTGCAAAAGCTAGTTTGTAGGAACTATTTAGACAAATCAGGAAACTGGGGTGCAGCAGTTTAGATGCAATTTGATGCAAGAACGCGGCAACACAATACAGTTCCTTATTGTTTGTAGTAAATTAATGTAAAGATTGTGGTTCCCGCAGTATCAAAACCGAAGGTATTGTCGTAGTGTAGGTTGCTACTGCTTCTAGACACTAATATATTTCATAAAAAAAGAAGTTACGCCCATGGCTCGTGGAGCCAAAAAACAATTTAAATTTTAAATGCTACTTGTAATTAAGCATACTCAGTCAATATCAAGGAGTGACATTTCACTTCCCTCACCTATTTATTTTCATTTCCACAAGAATGACAAATAACGATAATAATAAATTAACTATTAAAAGTGAATAGTGTGAACCACACATAGGCTCCGGAAGTGGGTGGGACAGGTGGGTCAATGTCCCACCCTGCAAAAATCAAGATGGGACAAACGTGTTTTTGTCCCACCCTGGAATTTCTAAAGACGAAGCATAAAAGTTACACTTTTGTAGCTGTAATACACGTCAATTTTATACTACGAGTTTATGAATCACTAATTGTTTCTCGTAACTGAATCCTACTCAAATCTGCACTAGTAAGTGTGTACATCAAATCCTTATAATGTGTCATATTTGGGAACTAAAAAGGTCGTGTCTTTAATCAGAGAATCAATTTGCTTTCAAATCAATTTGAAATTGATTGTATCGTGTACAAATTTTCATTACTATTCTAAACTCATTGCTTACTATGAAACGTTACGGAAGACAATTGACATTCGAGCGAACGGGTGAAAGTAAAAATCAGACCAGTAAAACCTGATCCACTGAAATCTGAACCAGTGCCACTGGTCCAGTGGAATCTGGGCCAGCTGAACCTGAAATCTTCATTGAAACATGTCTATCCAACTACCTTCCAAAAATTGTAACTTCTCCAGAGAAAATCAATGAGAAGGAAGCGACGGAAGAACGCACTGAACGAACTGCCACTGATTTGGTTTTGCCAAATCAAGCGGAAGCTCCAGTAAGCACTGCTAAGAGCATATTTATCACCCGTTTCACGCCACGCCAAATTTAAAATGGGAAGTTTATTATTCAATACGCCTGCTACTACCAGAACAGAAGCTGAAAAAATATTCCATATTATTTTTTAAAAAACACATGAGTTTTTAATTTTAAGCCAAGTTACTAAGAAGAGAGTATAAATATGTAGTTTATTCCAAGTGACATTTGTTATGCGTGGTCGCACAAACTTAAAACGCAAAAATGTTCACGCATATTTAAACACGCTTATGGCGAACATTTCACTTTTTTAGACCAAACGCCTCATTTGGGATTCTATGATGTTTGAAACTTTTACAATGCAAATGCATTGATATATAGTATATCCAACTTTTTATATTTTAATAAGAATTCTAACATGACGAAAATTTTCCTATTAAAATTGCACACTGATAAATATATTTACTATGGAGTGATTCTATTTAAGCCATATAAAATGTGAAATCCGCTGTAACGTTCCCATAATAGTTTACAATGGATGTATTTGTGAAGTGCGACTCTTGACAGAAAGTGTTTGTTGCCTAACTTCTGGTCTCTTGTCAATATACAAATAAATAAAAGTCTAAATAGATAACACATTTACATTGTTGTTTAGATAATTACCGATGTTCATTTTGCTTTGTGATTTAGGGAAAAAAACCTTTTTTACATCAATTTTTGTGTTACAAAATTTGTACAGATACACTCCATTTATTCCCAACTTCATCTGTATTGAAAAAAAGCCTGCGTTTGTAGCAGCAATACGCAAACGACTTCGAACTTGTTCGATTTCTCTGCGTATTTATGATTTCAAAAGCACTATTTTTTACAACTTAGTACCTTAACATGATTAAATGCTTTATGGTTGATCCTCAAAATTGTTGCAATGATCATGACCAATAAAATTTCCATTTTCATAGAGGCAAATGAAAGTGGTATTCGCCAAATGAAAATTACGTATCAAGCAAATGTTTTTAATGATTTGAGTATATTGAATTTGCATTATAATCGTTCACCGGAACTTTGTCATGACTATGATTTAATATTATGACATTTTGAATGCGTAACGTGTTAAAATAACTTACAAACACACTTTTGCAATACCAGAGAAGAAAACAGAGTCGGATGCGTTTAATACCTACAATGCACAATACAGGGTTATATAAAACACAACGTAATATTTATGAACTTCAAAAGTGACCGGCCTTGAACTTACACGGCTAACTGTCGTAAGTTACAAAACACCACCTGATTTTGTCGATCATGGAAATACATACTCATATCATTTGTTATGCCTATTTCGAAGCCATCAGCAAAAGCATATGCAACTAATAATAAGTTCTTAAGTATTTATTCAAGAAGACTACTCAAGTGAAGTAGGAATCACAAAAAGCCAGAGAGTTTTAAAAGATATAACGACGTTCTTTGCATATTTACATTTAATTGCAGTTATATCACTATGTTACTTGATAAGCATAGGAACTTGTCCCACCCTGGAAAAATCTCGCTCCGGAGCCTATGGAACCACATGTCTCGCGTTTTTTAAACGCACACAATAGAAATAGAAATTTTGAATTTTACCTGATTTTTCTATTGGAAATTTGAAGTTCTAAAACTAAAACGCCAAGTGATTCTCACCAACCTAATCTAAGGTTTTTTTTTGGCAAATTTGCCATTCATTGCCGTTTGACACGGGATTTTTGATATATCAAATTACAAAATTACTTTGCTATCACGCGTGCAGTTTTGTAGCGGTTGTGTGAAAAATTTGCATTTTTCTATATCGGAAATGTGTTTTTGCAGATTTGTGTTGTCTCGTTTGTTTTTAAGTTCGTTATTTTTCCGGAAACAAAAATTAATTAGGTAATGGTGGTGAAATTTCACTCTCTTCTTAGGAAGGTTAAATTGCACCCATCAAGGGGAGAAAATCACCACACAGTACTTGACTGATGATGCCAAAATTTATGTATCCTTATATACGTACGTATGGAATTAGTGGCTAGAGTTCTTTTTAAGCTAGTCAAGGTACTCACCCAGAAATGCCTTTATCGTTTTCTTCATGTAAGTTGGTTTATCTACATATGTTGAGGTATTTTAATGCCTTGGTATCGCTTGATGTTAAGAAGCTTATTATTTATTATCTTATAGAAGTATCTTTTAAATTTTCAAACTGCATTAAATGGACTATCGTGAGGTACTGTTCATAGGAGTTAGTTTACCTATAAACTACATACACCTAAAACAAGTGAGTTAGCAATTTTTGCGCTTGAAGCAGTTTTTGAAAAAACTTGATTTTTATATTGATCCATGAGGAACTGTGTAGTAGTGATAACCTAGTGATAGTGATTTACAGAGCGTTATTTTTTCTGGTTTGCTGATTTTATTCGCACTATAACTTTTACATTCTACGTTTGTGGAACTTGAAACAATTTTTAATGTGTTCTCCGAAGTTTATAATTACTCGGAGATATTGGCACTTCTACGATTCCATTAAATTTTGTGCAGTTTCTGGGGTTGATTTCTCTCATATCTGTTTTAATGTTTCCTAATTGACGTTCAAAAGCAACTCTTTCTTTATAAATAAATTGATGTTTTAAGTGACTGACGCTACCAATGTCCATTGGATCAGTATCCATATATTTTCTGGAGTGTTTTCTTTGATTTAAAGCGATTTCCGAATTTTTCATGTACCATTTTGACAAAGCTTGTGGCGAATCTTTTCATAAACAATGATGAAAAGTTGTAAAAATGATAGACAATTGCCGTTTTTGAACACGCAATTATCAAAATCTTTCCAAATAACTTTCTATATGCATGCGGTGGGATGCAATGCATTATCTAGTCACTTCATTTTGATTATAGGGTTGTTTCTGGAGCTGACACAAATTGATTTTCCGGGTGAGGGACGATGTACGCTTTCTCCGGCTCCGGCTTCTAGGTGACGTACTTTCTCCTGCAGCCTTTTCTGAGCAGATTTTTTGCTTGCAATTGATCAAATTGTGCTTGATCCTCACAGAAACAGTGATGCCTTCAATTTGTGTCGCTTTTCGTAACTATTTCGTAGAAGAAATAGCCTTGGAAAGCCCAACTACGTGTCGTATACTTCCGGTGAAAGTTTTGATGACAACTTCTAAACTATTGTTTTTGTGGTTTGTGAGATATAAAACTAGGAACTTTTCTCTTTAGGACCATGCCAACGAAAATTCTGCAGCAAGATGGTAAACGCTTATAAAATAACGATACAAATCAGCAAACCAGAAAAGATAACGCTCTGTATTAGGACCAATCAGTTTTTGCTGCACATACTAAACACTGTAACATAAACAATTTTCAAACATTCTTCGAGTCGAAACAAAACATCCATTTGACATTTTTCACTGCAGTTTTAATCATTACGCTATACTTCTACCACACTCGTCATTTCATTTGCTTCATGTAACGTTGCATGCAAAACTTTTCATATGCCAGAATGCCCCAGTGTTTCCTTCTCTTTATATCGCACATTTAACGATTTGTACTATCAACTATTGTACTTCTGAGCTTCTATTTGCATCTTATGCTCATGACCCTGACCTGACTAAAAATTATACCTTTATGGTAAAAATCAGATAATCTCTATTATCTTAAAATGACAAGAAAATATCTTTATCTTTAACTGAACAATTAACGTTTATTTAAAACAAAAAATGATATAAGTTACAGCTTGACTTTCTCTGAAAACTGACAAGTGACGATGAGCAATTGAGCTGCAACGAACGACGAACTGACGAGAACACCGATGAATGCTGCATTGAAAAGATGCATTAACTCAGTTTGTTGCAGCTATGATATTTTAAATTTACCCGGGGTTTTCACATTTAACGTTTCGAAACTTACGTGCTAAATGCACTTCTGACTACCGACATGGAACAGAGGTTTTATGTAGAGCTTATCAATAGAAATAGAATCAACCTTTCCGGAAGTTGATATAACTTGATTTTGTATCTATTTTCTTAAATGTTGGCCATTCTATGCTTGTTTCACCCACCTGACTATTATATACCTACACTCAAACAAGTTTTATATGGTGACGTAATGTTTTTCAGGAACAAATTTCGATGAAATATAACAACCCGTATAATTTTGTACCATACACAATAAGAAGCTTCACAAAACACTTCTATAATTCTGGCCACTAAATTGAACAATTTTTTACAACTGCATTGTGGTCGCCCTTTACAGACCGCTTTAGAGGTTGAAAGTGCCTTCAATTTACATACAGATAAATCACAACGTGAAGAATATATGCGCAAAGCGAGACTTCTAAAACTTAGTAACCGACAGGGAAAAATTGTAGCATAAACAGTACTCACAAAACGCTCAGTAAGAAAAGCCGTTATGCTTAAAGCATGTCCAGTCCACAGCAAAACAAATACTGTTATCACATTTCCCCTCATATTTGGTTTTTCTGGGGGTGCATTCTCTAATCCCAGTTTTTCTACAGTTTTGTTCAGTCGACTGGAAAACCAGTTATAAATACCTGTTTCACTCATGTACCGAATTCTTTTAACCACTTCCTTTGAAACTAACCCCATCGGCGTAAATATTTCATAGTGCTTAGAATAAACCTCTTTCCCAACATATATGCCTTTATAACCCAATTTTTTTAACGCAAACCAAATATAACTTGCTTCTGTTTGTGGTAAAATTATTGCACGTTTGTTACAAACTTGAATCCATTCAAATAACTTTTCAGACACTTTTCTTTCAAACAATGTACTCATTAGGACATCAACTTTGAGAAAATTCCAGTCGTTTGCATATAATTCACTGTAATAAAAGAGAACCGGAAAAAGTGTCCTGTGAACATATTCAGCAATTTGTTTAGTCTGATTAAGTAAGAAAGATGCATTAATTGCTCGATTTAACATTTTTACTAGCTCTGTGTTCCTAGCAGCTGACGTGCTATAGTAATATAAAATTTCATAAAGTCTGTCATATAGAATAGAAGATATGTTAAGGAGGGCTCCATCAACACTGGTTTTAATTAGGTGCGGATTTTTGCGAAAAGTATCAAACCCGTACCAGCGGATCCTCCAGTGGATTGCTTTTGTTGTGATTTTAAAGGAATCGTTTATCAGTTCAGTAATATAACTATACGGAATAGGCTGTCGGTTTGTCACCATGTTGTACACATTAGTATTTTTATACGCATTGGACAACACAACACCAACTAGTATAACTAGACCAATTGCAAGTCTCACATTAAACATGTTTATAACACGCGTAGAAAATGCGTCTCCTTGCTCTAGCAAAATTTTTGTGAGGCTAAACGTATTTGAAAATATTGAGGGTATACGGGAACCATTTTGCAAGCAACGGTTTACAATTGCAAGGCTCAACGCTGTAACTATTAGAGACATTATAACGGCAACCCAAACTGGCCACTCAAACACGTTTAAAAAATGACGAAATGAAATTGCACTTTTACCTCCTCGACCGCAGCTAATAAAACGGAGGTCGTTAGGAGTATATTCTAAATAAATTGGAAATCCGGCGTACGGTTTGTGGTAAGCAACGTCAACATAGAACTCCAGTTCGTCAATGTTAACACGTGGAGTTGTACCTACCAAGCTGGTTGCCCTGCCGTTTATGCAAACTGCATACTGTCCTGTAAGAAGAATGCGTGTGGTCAGATTGCCAAAAATTGTTGACCATGTTCCCCAAACTTGATATATAACTTGTGTCAATACGTCTTTAGGTTTACCATTGAAAATATCATAGCAACTTATTTTTCTTAGGATTTCAATTATTCCATCATCGTTTATTATATAAGTTCCTCTTACGTCAAGAGCATAAGTTTCTTTAGGAATGCCACTAAAGTGTGCAAGTTTGTTTTTCAGTTGTAGTCGTTCTCTAACGAAACAGTTGTATTTCATAAAGCAAAACTTAAGCTGTTCCAAGCCAGTAATCCTTGCTTCTTGCTTACTAGTATCCGTTTCTGTAATAGCAACTAAATACGTTTCCAGCAGAATTGAAGACGCCTCGTTTACTATACGAATTGTAAACGTGTTTAAAATCCAAAATGAAAGCAACCTGTCGTCGTTTATAGCTGCACGTTCTGTAACAAATATATATTCTGTTGGAACACGACTAGGTAATGTATTTAAACTTTTGTCGTAAATGTGCATACGTTCATCCTTGTAAAACGTTTGAGGAAGGTTCTCCCAGTAGTCAAAAATCTTTCTAGGGTACAAAATCAGTTCAAGGCGACAGTTCCATGGTTTAGTGTGCATTGCAAAAAGTGATTGATTTATGGTTTGACAGTAACGCATTCTTTTCAAAAATGTATTGAACTTTGAGTTGCATTTTTTTCGCGTTTTTAATATTATGTATGTTGCACGGTCAAGTGGTTGCTTTAGTAACACTGGGCCGGCTGCATTTGGAACGTCAATATTCCTATGGTTGGTTAGCGCAATGAAGCATTTGAGAGCAATATATGGTAATAGGAGATTGTCCATGTTGGTAATAACCGGGTACAGTATAAGTGAAGCACGTGCAGATTTTGTTGTGCAGATAGCTACGTACAGAAGACTAATGGCTTTGCCACTAATATTTAATGGACGCATTGTGTACCACAAAAAACATTTAGGTATGTTATCTAATCTAATGTTAGTTAAACTGAAGTTTATATGAATAAAAGTAAAACGAACTTGTGTAAATGTTATCACAAACCCATTCAAGTGAGTGTAGCGCTACTTTTGTATAAGCGTGTTTTTAATAAATGTCATGTTCTTGCACTTATACCACTCATTTATAACAGTAATCTGAAATTTGGCGTTCTGAGTTTTTTACCAGGAATTTATATGATAGAGTAAGGGTTTATTCTTGCAAACTACTACTTTAGTTGTCTGGATTTGTAGATTGGTGAACATTTTTGAATCAGCTAGAATGTACGACGCATTGCCGGCAAAAATTTGCTTAAAAACAATCTAAACGTAAACATCTTTCCAGAAAATCTATTGTTGAAGAAATACCATGCAGGTATGATAAACATAGTCGCTAAACCAAAAAATATTCATATGCCACTTTCAAATACAAAGCTTTGTAACTAAACTTAATACGCCAGTTGTTGTAAACCAAGTCTAGGATAAAAAGCAATATTGATTTTTGAAATATTGACATTTGTTAGAAAATTGATTGGTGCAAGAAACAAATACCTAGCTTAAAAACAGTCTTTGTAATGGGATTTTGACGTTCGTGCTAAGCTTAAAAAATAATTAGTAATTTTGAAGGAAGATAAATTTGGTTTCATGCTGGAAATTATATTTTTTCATAACTTATTACTGAGCATGGCATCGTCGCCCATGTAGAACGACTTGTATTTGGTGTAATATCATAAACCCTCGTACGAAATATATTATAGGTAAATTTATTTAGTTAGAAAAATTGGATTTATTTGCTATTTAGGTAATTTCTTGCCTCCAGTATCAAACTTGGTTACCACTGCATTTGGTACTTATTAGCTCGCTGCTTCTGCAGAAGAGCTTATTAGGATATCGTTGTCCGTGTGTCCGTCCACTTTATTTTTTGGGGGCCTTAAACCAGGCTAAATGGGGCTAAACCAAGATAAATGGCGTCTAAACCAGGCTAAATGGGTCTAAACCAGGCTAAATAGGGGTAAACCAAGATAAATGGCGTCTAAACCAGGGTAAATGGGTCTAAACCAGGGTTAGTGGGTCCAAACCAGGCTAAATGGGTCTAAACTAGGCTAAATGGGGTATTTACCAGGCTAAAGGGGCCTTAAGCCAGACAATCTTATATTTATATAGGCTTTAGCAGCGAGCATCTTTAATTGGTTTACCATTGACTGGTTATATGAGGTAAAAATATGTGGTTAATTTTTTTAAATCCAAAATTCGGTCTTGATCGGTTTTCTATTTGATTCATATATTGATAGATGTCAAATATATTTTCATTTTGGTGTAAAACGCAAGCAAATAAGACATTTAAAGTGATATATCCAATGTATTGGGTAGGTCCGTACTTTTAATACAATAAGTTTATGTGAATATGCTTACTTCATTTTTGTAGCCCATTTTGCATAGATTATTTTCCAAAATACCTTGAAACGTCAGATTGAATAGTATTTTGTATACTGAAGTTCAATAGGACGCCAAAAGGTTATATGCTTTGAGAAGAGATATTTTATATTATTTGAGGTTTTGAAAGTGTTCTCAAGATTTTGTATTCCATTCTGTTTTCTCATAAGCCTTTTTGCTGAAAACAATAGAACTCACACAAAGACACATATACAGATACAAACAATCTGCTGCAGTGTATCAGCAAGAAACTGTTGCTGGTGGACATGCTAAATTTGTGACCCTCAAAGATACAATAAAAATGGACGCGGTAAGAAGTCAAAATTTTTTGGGGAACCATTTGGTCCTGCGAAAAAATCAAATTTTGACTTCCTCTACTGCAACACAAAACTTCGACGTTTGTTCAATGTAAAAAACTAAATTGCGGTTTAGTATTTTGCCACTTTTGATTGTCAGATGGCAGTGTGGAAATTTCATGGGAAACAAGTTTCGTAGCTTGACAAATTTTTCATGGGAACGTTAATTTTTGTTAATCCGCCACTACCTTGGTAGTGCCATTTAATCCATCGGGTAATGTAATTATATAACTGCGAGTATCCTCTGGTGTAATATTTTTTGGTAAGCTAAGTAGATTCACCGGCGGTTCTGTGGGCACTAAGCAGTCTGGCATTTTTGAATGGTGGGTGAAAGTTTTAAAACGCCAGAAGTTATTGCCAAATCGAATGCCGCCTACAGCTCCAAACATGAATAACATAATTGTAGTTATATTTACAGCTTTAGCAGCAGGTTTCAAGTTGACAGTAAGCTGCTTTCTACTTGAAAGAAGAAAAACAATTTGGAAAGTATTAAAATTTGTGGTGTTTTTCTTGACTAGCGTAACATTACGAATGCTAAGGAATGTGAGTCGTACTTTTTTCCGCGCCTATAAACCAATTTTATTAAGGTTCTATTACATTCGTTTTGAAAACGTCTGCGAGCGCTTAAGCCAAAGGCAATGTGTATTAAGCTGAGTTGCACTTCACACAGGAATTCTTCAGGGATAGCCAGGTTTATGAAGCATGCATGCAAACGGGAAGATTTCACTTGGTCAGATTAAGCCTAGAGCAAGGGCTAGAGGCTGCTTCTGGTGCTTCACGGAACTACTGAAACCTTTTTCGTTTGCCTGGGATTTATGCAGAATCGCGACTACTTGCTATCCCTGCAAAATTCCTGAGTAATGTGCAGCCTCAGCCTAATGCACATGTATAAGACATGGAAATAGATATCACTTAAGTATACCAGGAAAATAAACTTATTTTAAAACTTGAATTTATTCCAACTGTTTGTTTTATCAGCATACAGTCCTCATGTTTAATTCACATTGTATCATTTTTCTAAATATGTATTGTTAATACATAATATAACATATAATATATAATATTAAAAATAAAATCTGAATATATTAAAAACTTTCAGCCAAAAACACATAAATTTTAATAAGGTACACAAAAGCTCGTTCCATGATCAGGTTTTTTTCGACGAAGTCCAGTTACCCGAGAGTGCACAAAGTGCACATCCGTATAGAAATTACGATCGATAATTGTTTACTATAAAATTATAAATATTTTCCTAAAGGCTTTACAAGCAATGTATTTTGCATATAATGATATAAAGCGTAACGCATTCCATCCTTTACACAACACTTTCCAAATGCTCTTCCCCTTTTCAATCAAAAAGCAGGTAAATGCCAAAAGCAATCCAAAAACTAGAACTAAAAATATAACAACTATATTTCCTTGTATTGTTGGAGCTTTGACTGGCAATGCAATTGCCGGGAACTTTTGAATTCTCAAAAAATTCTTTCCATTCAAAAATTCCTGAATGCTGAATTCCACGTATACGCTGCAGCACATAAGGAGGAACAACCCCATATGGGTACACCATCATTACGTGATTTGTATAACTTTCCATGCTAATATCAGCCAGAACTCCGTCACGTTGCAAACCTTGTGCAACTTTTGCGCTTAAGTAAGTTGGCAAAAATACTGCTGTGTTTTTACAATTTCTCACCTCCTCCGTTAATACAACTTACTCATTGTCTCTGTAGCACTTGTAATCTGAGCTGGGGCCTGGATTCTTACATTTTACCATTGGTGTAAAGTTTGAAAAAGATTTTGGGAATGGAGTCTTACATTCTGACAGTGGTGTAAAGTAAAAATTAGATTTTGAACCAGGCCACTTACATTTTATCAGCGGCCTAAAGTCTAAAAAATATTTTGGGCCAAACTCACTTTGCAAAAATATGTCTTCTGTATTATTATGCAAATAACTGGAGCCGTAAATTGTATTTAAGTTTATTTTAAAGGTTCTATCCGGTTCTAGTTTTGGAATGTAGTCATATCCTGTCGCTGAACTAATATCTAATAATTCGGAATCTACAAGGAAAGTTATGTTTGGATGGAATATTCTTTTCGTATGACTCCGTCTGTTTGGAACACCCCCACCAGCACTCCTTGTGTGAACTTCTCCGCTTCGAGTAAACATTTTGAAATTATTTTCCACCAATTGCTGTAAGGTATCAAAAGGAATTCTTGGACGTGGTAAAACTAAATTGTACACATTTACGTTTTTGTACGCATTACTTAAAACTACTCCCATTAAAAGAAACGCCGCAGTTACTACGCGAGTCTTTGAAAACTTTACAAGTTTTGAAGTAAATGGGTCTCCCTGTTCCACTAAAACTTTGTAAGCCGACCAGAGGCTTGCTTTTTGAGAGCACAAGGTCTTTGATCCAATTAGCACATTAATGGAAACAAAGAATAAAAGCACGATAAATAGAATATTTAGCCAAACATTTTTTTCGTAAGCAGCGCTTAACTCTCTAAATTTAAACCGCTCAATTTTAGACTTTCCGCAAGCAACAAACTTAAGATTGGCTAGTGAAAAGTGCATCAAAAGAGAATGTTCGCCAGGAACTTGATTTTTATAAACATTCGTTTTAAAGCCCCACTCTGCAATAGCGTACCATTCCCACCATTCTGATGTTTTTATAAAGTTTCCAGTTTTGCATATTGTAATTTGTTCGGAGTTATCTCGGGTTTGGTAACTATAATTACCCATAATATTTTGTAACATATATGCGTACAACCGAAAAACATTGTCAACTTTTTCTTGGAAATTTTTTCCACTGAAAAAGTTTAAACCTGCATTCCGTTGCACGCATTTGTATAATACATTTGAAAATTTATTTTCGTACAGATTTTGGCTGAAACCAATGTCCCAAACGGTGTGCTCCATTGTAGGTAGCGCAAGGTTTGCAATGTCTTGGATAGAAGCATGTTTCTCCCATATGTTTATTGCAATAGGGTAATTTTGGGAACCCCTATCACGTAGCAAAACATAAATGTATGCTATTCTTCCAATCTGCTCATAAATGTGTCTTCTTTTTCGTTTGAATTGCACATGTGCCATGCAGTACACATCGTTTGCTAGTTTCTTTTTCTCTGGAAATAGTGGGCCTCTAGGATCGTGCAATCGAGTTTTTATAATTCGTATATTGCGCAGTATGTCCCTAATGGATAAATCTACAAAAATATAAAGCACTTCAGGAATTTTAACGTGGTGTTCGGGCATTTGAAACAAACTCGAATATCTAACTATTCTTTCACCAAAGTCGGGTAGATACATTTCCACTAGTATTGCACAGTTCCACGGTTTTGTGGCAGCTGAAAATTGTACCATGTTGAGATCAATACATAGGGCATGAATATATGTCCAGAGTGAGGGTCGTCGGTATCCACTTAAGTATGGCGACCATTTACATGGATATTCGCCCCACAACTGTTCAATTGTGTCGTTTAAATTGCGCATTCCCTTAGGAATCAGAACAATACTTCGTTCCAATTCGTTGTACCGGTAATGTGAAAAGACTGCAGGAACTATATTACGTAGCACGATTGGAAATATGGCTGACATTTCTATGTTAACGTCGTGATAGCTGTTTAGAGCAACTAGACACCTTTCAGTAACTAATGGCATCAAAAGGTCGTCTAGGTTTGATATAATTGGTTTTGTGTGTCGTTTAGCAAGAATATTTTTCCACTTACTCACTTCAAGATAAGACCACCGTTTTGAGGTATAATCGAAACTCAAAGCACTTTTGTCGTTGAGCGGTAAATTTTCTATGAAAACTGGAACCATTTCGTTGGAATATACAAAAACGATGTAAATTAATAGCTGTAGCACGCACCACTTACTTTTTAACATTTTGCTATATATTTGGAAATATCGCGGTTAAATCTAAAAATACAGTAGAGTACGGGCACGCTACAAAGCTACCAGCACACGTATATTTTGGT
>CM056171.1:4784699-4812882 GCA_029691765.1 Entomobrya proxima | reverse complement strand
ACCCACCATTCAAAAATGCCAGACTGCTTAGTGCCCACAGAACCGCCGGTGAATCTACTTAGCTTACCAAAAAATATTACACCAGAGGATACTCGCAGTTATATAATTACATTACCCCATGGATTAAATGGCACTAGTGGCGGATTAACAAAAATTAACGTTAAATTTGTCAAACTACGAAACTTGTTTCCAATGAAATTTTCACACTGCCATCTGACAATCAAAAGTGGCAAAATACTAGACCTCTCGCGGCCGGCGAGCGAACAAGACGTGCCAGGCACAGCTGCCGAGCATGCTCGTGTAAACTTAATTATAAAATTAAAATTTTATATATTTACACCCGATTTTTAAGAAAAGTGAGTGTGGTTAAAGGAGCAGGTCACCCTTGACTTGGCAAGGAAAAGGTTAGTCTCCGATTGCACTCATAAATTAACTTTTATACCCTTATAAAGGTCAGGTAGCAACAACACCATATTAAAGTGTTTTTTTTCCCTCGTGCTAACCTGCCCAGGTATAATAATGGAACAAGGAGTTTCCGCCACCGGGGTCGAGGGGCTGGATGAAGCTCTCTCCCCAGGTGGCGATGAAGATAATGGTATGATAGTGGATGAGGATGAGCTGCTGGCAAGGGAGGAGGAGGAGGAGGAAGGAGGCAAATTAATGCCGCCACCACCACCACCACCCCCAAAACCGGCTCCCAGACTCTCCCTATCAAACCAGTCGACCGACTCCGAGGGGGAAAGGGAGGCACGGAGGTCGATCAAGGCACCTGATGAGGGAAAGGTGCGGAGAGTGAACTTGTTCCCGGATCCTCCGCCGATTTCAGAGGGAATGGGAGGAAAAAAGAAGAAAAAGAGGAACAGGAAGAAAGGGAGGCAACTGGGAAACCAGGAGCCACCCGAAGATACAATCCCGGCAGGAAGCAAGAGAGGTGCCTCCAGCACCCCTCCGGACAATCCTAGCTCCAAACGGGGCACAGGAGAAGTTCAACCTCCATCCAGCCTGGGACAGGAAACGTATGCGGAGCAGGTAGCGTACAGGATGGTGTGGGTAACCCACACAGAGAAGGTGGGGGGCCAAATCCCTCCAGAGGAACAGGTAGCCTTCGTGGAGATCTTGGAAGGGTTAATGAAGGAGGAAATTAAACCTGGTGGAGCAGCGGTGCGCCTTCAAATCTTCAAAACAGCTGACAAAGATGGCAAGGTCGCAGTCTACTGCGGCAACGAGGATACCAGGGACTGGGTGATCAAGGTCACCATGAATATTATGGGTGGTCAGTACAGAGGATGGAGGGTGGAGGAGTTCCCGGACCTTTTCCGTAGGAAGACTTACTTCACCTTTATCTCTGGAAAGCCCCCCAGCAGCGGACAGGAGCTCATCAAGGTGATGGAGCTCCAAGATAACCAGGACCTTGGAATAAACCAGTGGATAGTGGAGGAAATGGTGGAAGGTTCCAAGGGCCCGTTGAAAGGATTCTGGGTCTACATCAGCATACCAAACGTATGCATGGATCCTGAACGACTGAAGAAGGGCATCAAGCCCGTCTACTTAACTAGATATTGCGACCCACTTCTGGCTAGCAACAGGACAAGGATCAGGGCCAAGATTGTTGGAAGACAAGCGGAGGACCCTTCAGACGGTGGGAAAAGGAAGAATAAGTAGAAGTGCTTGAGTGATTGTGGTGCTTTTTTTCGACAGATTTAAAGTATATTACATTTCAATTACGTTCTTTTTTTTCATTAAACTCCCACATTCAAATATATTTAATTTAATTTCCTTTTGTTGGTCTTTGTGACTACTTTAGTTTACTACCATTATTATTATTATTATTAAATATATTTATTTCATTGGTTGAGCGTAATAATCAAATATGGTTCAAAGCCTCAGTGAGGTTATATTTTGTACTTCTTAACTGACCAATAAATTATATATATATATATATAAACCGCAATTTGGTTTTTTACTTTGAACAAAAGGCGGAGTTTTGTGTTGCAGTAGAGGAAGTCGAAATTTGATTTTTTCGCAGGACCAAATGGTTTTCCTAGAGACTTCAGCATCATGTAATTCACCACCACCTATTGTAGGCAAATTCCACTCAGTCAGTCAAGGGACAGACAGCAAAAATGCTGTCTTGACAGCAAAATTGCTGTCCAAAAACGACAGCAAAAATGCTGTCCGTGGACAGTAAATTTGCTGTCCCATGACGTAAATTCTCAAAACATAATATCGTGATTGTCCAATTTGTCTAAAGGTTCCATTGATTGTTTGTGTACTATTAAACTTATGTCAAATTGGAGAATAATTCGAAGCCAATTTTTTTTACATTAATGTATTATAAGAGCTTCTCGTTCATTCAAATAACAGCACGTATCTATTCCTTTTCATTTAACAAACCAAAATTAGCACTGATTGTGCTGTAGCACACTATTAAAAATCAAATGAGTACTAATTACTAATCCGTTTTAAAATCTGTTTCTTGTTACTTGGTGACAAAATTATTCATTAGAACATACCAGATCATTGTTTATTAATTGAATTCTCCCATGCATAAAATGCATTCAAGTAATTTAACATATTCGTGCATCTTTTGATTATGGCATATAATTGGAACGTTTTCTTGGAAAAGAATTTTGTTCTAAAGGATAGTAAAATTGCTGTCCAGAACATCAAAACTGCTGTCCAGAACATCAAAACTGCTGTCCAAGACAGCAATATTGCTGTCTTTTTCAATTTATTTTTCTAACTAGTTACAGTCATTTTCAAAAATTTATTTGACTTTCTCAAATTAAACTCCATAATTTGCTTTAGCTAAGAAAAAAATATCAGGTTTAGGTTTTTGTGCTACTCCACAAAGTAGTTACAGATATTTCTTTGATTTTTATGCTTAAAATTCGATTATTCAAAAAAGCCACATTGGAATTTGGATTCGCCAAATTGGAAAATTTCATTTTATTGTAAAGATTCATAAAATGATTTTTAATTGGCGTGGACTACAAATCCCTTCCGTGGATTGAATTTTTTCTAAAATATTCGATGATTAATCAATTTTTGGACAGCATTTTTGCTGTCAAGACAGCATATTTGCTGTCAAGACATCAATTTTGCTGTCGAGGACAGCATTTTTGCTGTCGGGGACAGCAGTTTTGCTGTCGTTTTTGGACAGCAATTTTGCTGTCAAGACAGCATTTTTGCTGTCTGTCCCTTGACTGTCAGTATCCCAAGATTATCTTAAAATTAAACAAAAATCTAAGACAAAATAACTTGCTGTCTTTCCTGCATCTTAAACTACAAAGAAGTAAAAAATATTTTAATTTTCTTTAAGTTGCTTTCAAATTGCTACGCATGTTTATACATGGGACCTTGGTGCTGTTGTCTCAAAACTCTTGACCCTCGCAGGTTTTCTTGACCAACGAGTCATAGAGATTAATAATCTCAAATTATAAATATGACCACAAGTTAAATGATTAAAACCATATCTCGCGATCACTGCATGTAACTACAGTTTATAGATATATGTTTAAATAGTTTTATTCTCTACACCCAGAGAAAAGAAATACCTCTGATATTTAAAAAAAAACTCATTTAATTAATGGTAAAAAATAATGGAATTGAGAAAATGTTTGCTTCTGCGTCATTTGGCTTTCTACTTATCTCAGGCTAATTACATTTTGTTGTTAAGACTCGTGTCCTGACGTGGAACAACTGATACCTTAGTTTTTAACTCTTAGTCCAGACATAAACAAGCTCACGCTTGCAGACACCTCTGTTGTTTCCTATTTTAAGAGTGTTATCATTTTATGTGTATAAATAAAAATTTCACTGGAAAACAAGCTAATCGAATTTTTATTCAAGTTAACCTAACAAACGGCTAGAATCAAAAAAACTATAAGCTCACAAAAATACACCGCCCAAAACTGCTGCAACTCGAGACCAGTTTATTACTAAAAGCTATGTTGCTGTAGTTTTGAAATGTGTTTGTGAAATTGGATATTTTGAAGTATTTAGATATTTTAATATAATACATTGTGCATCGTCAATATCTTGTATTATTTTCGGCTTTCGGATGGAGATCTTGTAAAAATTCAATACATTTGGCGGACTTTTGCAGATGTTTATTTCTGTTTAGTGTTATGGAAATAAGCAAGTGAAAAAACACATTGCATCTGATAAACTAGAATATATTCTGTTTATTTTGCAGTTGGCTTTTCCACAAAGCATTCCTTGAATATGACAACAGCAGTGGAGCTTCACATATTATTAGATATGTAACATCATTCTCATCTCTCATCTGCAGTTCAAGCTCTTTTCACGTATTTAATGATTGTATCCTGCTGTAGCTTTAAAAAATGTTGAGGAAAATGTGGCTGGCTATAGTTGTAGGGTTTTGTCTGGTACCGTCTTCACATCCTAAGCAAACGTTTTCATTTTCAATAAAGCACCTATTCACAAAGAACAGTGTAGCACAGAAATTTGAATACAGTACTTATTCTAGCAATCCTCCTCGTATACTAAGACTAAAGTCTGAAATAAAATTGGCTCAACAGCTTTACGGAAACATAGAAAAACAAAAGAATACATTTCCAGCGATACAAAATCTGCAGATCTTGCTAAAGCCATTGTGTGCTGCAGAATGTCTCGTTGTTTTAGACAATTACCAAGGCGTAAACCTAAACTTACCAACTATGTTTCCAGTTGTGCTCCGCAGAATGGTTCCAGGTGTAGTCACGCAATATGAGGGATTGAACGTAACTGAGACAGGAACCTTAATTATTCCTGAGGGAATGTCTAGTACTAATAGCAGCGTATCTGACTTGCTGTTTAACTACCCCTGTAAGCTATCCAAATATTTCAGCGGCCTATCCTCCAGTAAAATAAGCTACTGTGCTATCATCAATATAGTTAAATTTGCAATCTCAACTAAGCCATGGAAATGTGCTGTACAAATTGAAGTATTTCGCCAATATTTAATTGACAATTCAGTTCCTGATTTGGAATTGTTTAGTGAAATAGGGGAAACTTTTGAAAACTTTAAAAGGCCGCAAGTTTTTCGCATTTATTTGTACACGCCTGATACAACTACATCCAGGTACACTGAAGAGTTCAAAAAACGCATACAGGCGATTTTCTGGGTAAGCAAAGTTGTACACGATGTGTACTGCATAGCTCATCTGATTCATGGAGTTAAGCGTTTCTACGAACCAACGGGAAAAATAACACATGTTTCCGTTTTGTTACCGGAAATTAGTTTCTACAACCATGTAAGAAATAAATCGTTTTTAATAAGCACATGGGCTGATAAGGCTCCCATCAACAACATTACAGAAATTTCGCTACCAGCAAATGATCAAGCTTCTTGGACGTTTATATCACAAAAAGTGTTTGGAATCATATTTCCAACCGTCACAAAGAGATGTGTTTTCAGTAATCTAGTCTTAAAATATTTTCAAAGAAAAGGTTATATAAACGAAAACCAAATATTTAAACTGTACTCCTACATTTTGCAAGATATTATGGCTAATTATACTTACGGTATAGGCTATGACGATAAAAAAATTTGTAGATTGAGTAAAGCCGTATTGAGACCACACGAGTGGGAGGCTATAGCAAAATGGCATATGTGGGTGCTATATTGGAGCCAACAACATGTTTATGAATTTTCTGTTCATATGCATATTCCGACGGCCAACCTCCAATTTGTTAGTTGCGGAAAACCACAAATTTCTCAATTTCAGTTTAAACAGTTGATTGCGGCTTATCAGACTTATTCTTGGGTTTGTATTTTACTTTGTGCTGTAATGCTATGTATTTTTGTTAATATTACAATGATGACCAAAACAGCAACGACACTCCAAGCAGCTACTGCTAACCTCCTATCAATTTACAAGGTTCTACTGGAGCAAGGAGATCCATTCCCTACATACATTGTAAATAAGTTGTCAAGGATTCGTGTTTGCATTGGAATATTTTTGCTGATGGGAGTGATCTTAAGCAATGCATACAAAAACGTAAATGTGTACAATTTGATATTACCGCGTGCTAGAATTCCATTCGAAACACTTATACAATTGTTTGAAAACAAGTTTAATATGTTCGTGAAAAGTGGACAAATTGATGAGTTTGATGCGCTGTTTATGTATATTGAGAAAAATGCACGAACGACATACATAGTTCATAAAAAAATAAAATATGCGATAGAATCGTTGTTAAATGCCTGGCCAGATAACCGGTTTTACAACAACAAACTGGAGATTAGTTTTAAGCAAACTTTTGATAAAATTAAGTATGCAAGTTCTATACTAAATAACACAGCCGAAATATTTTTTCAAAATGAATTAGATTTTAAGGTTTCCCCGCAAAAGAGAAAATGTAAATACCGTGGCAGACGTTTCAACTACAAGTGCTTTAGAGAAAGTGAACTCGTCGCTTTAACTGAGCAATTAAAGCACTGCATGAATACTGCAGTATTTTTACCGGCATATTTAAGTAGCAAAGTTACAAAGGATCTTCAACGTAGCGGAATTCCGGCGGATATTAGCGCAGAAACGTATACAAACATAACCTTGAGATTGGAACCAACCGGCCTTGTGCCTCCATATGTGGTGCGACGTATAAAGGGCATTAAGCAGTCAGGTATTTTTGAATGGTGGAAGAAAACGTTGGGATCAAATAAATTTGTTTCATTAGAAATGCCACTAAAGGCTCCCAACATGAAAGGGAATATACTAGTTATATTTTTAGTTCTGGCTAATGGCTTGATACTAGCTCAGGTTTGTTTCTTAATTGAAATAAGGAAACGCATTTGTAATGCTTTTTGCCTTTGCAAAAAGGCTTTAGCTTATGGGATATACGCTTCAGTACACAACTGTGTGCGATTTCTAAGATACCTTTTGTCGTACTATGTGCGACAAATATAATACAATGTAAAGCGTATCATGTATTTTTGTGAAACATTATCTTAGACACAAATAAAACATGTAGGTTGAATTCCAAATACACTAATATTAAGTATTTTATTAACTATTGAAAGCATCATTATATCTGGTAACACAACGAACCATCTACATAAGTTACTGGTAACATTTGTATGCAAGGATTCCAAAAACATTATCTAATTCTGCACCAAGATTTTATGCAAGATTCAAGCAGAATTGCTATCCCAACAGAATCTAGGAATGAAGTACAGCGCCGCTTTATACACATTGCGTTTAGCGTTAGCGTTCACCCAGTTTAAGGTCTAAATTTATTTATCATAGTATTAACTTTATAGTAGCTCAGTGCGGATCTAAAAACGAATCAGCAGTCCATTAGCGTGGAATAAAAATATTCTCAGAGTTTCTCCTCTATTTTATATGAAAAGTAATTCCGGAGTACTGTTATAAGAGTAAATGAATATTTATTAATGCATAACTTCTTAAATATACGTGATATTTTTAAGAAAATAAAAGCCCTCTAAGTTAGCTACTTTAGATTGTAAATTATGATGCACTCCTTATTGAATGAATGAATGAATGGATTTATTAATCATAAAAGCTCGCTAGGCCATAGGCCCATGGAGCAAACTGGCAAGCCATCACATAAAAGACATAATATTCTTGGTTTATAGATTACACAATACCTACAATACTTATACGGCAGTATTAGTATAAAATTACTGATTGCATAATCATTATGGAGTTGCGTCTGTTTAACTCTGTTGACATTTAAAGTTCGTATATGTAATTTGCTACATCATAGAATTATAACATCATTTTTCTAGTCGCAAATAATAAGTAAAATACAAATTATAACAGTTCAGTGACACACTTCGAAGTACTTGCTTCAAAAATATATAGTTGACTCAATTATCATTAATAACATTTTAAACTTTGCTTGACAATCAAGTTCACGATTTAATAAATCTTTTAAAGTTATTTCATGAAATTTGACACATCATAAAATTATAACCTCATTTATCTAGACACAAATGAATGAGCAAAGTACAAATTATAACAGTTCATTGACATACTACAAAGTACTTCAAAGATAACATAATTGATTCAGTTATTATCTTTTGTAAATTTACTTGACAGTCGAGCTCAATATGTAATAGATCTTAAAACAGCAAACTAGTCAATCCTCTCTGCTAAGTTGATTCAGCTTTGACTTCGTCAGGCTGCGATAAAATGTACTGACAATAACATTTTTCACTGAGCAAGCGCTGATCCACATTCCACATGCTGACGAGGCATTTTATAACTGGTTCAGCTTCTTGATGAACTTTCTAGGTATCGCATTCCCAAATGTTTCCGAGAGGCGTTTCCATTCCAAGTCCATGTAGGTGTCACAAATGCATGGATTTTTTTCTTTCCTTTTTTGATTTACAGCTTTAATCAGGTTTGGCAGTCTGTGCATGTCCTTCAACTCAAATCCATATTCCGTTCCCAGTTCGAACATTTTCCGTGTCTTGTTTTGCACCTGGATCGATTTCCAGAAATTTTCTTCAATGTTCATTGTTGGTTTCAAATCCGTTCTGTCGGCTGATAATGGTGACTGGGAAAATAACATTACGTTTGTTTTAACTGCAGAAGCATTCTGCCCCACTGACTCATGCAATAACTTTTCCATTGCAATTTGCAAAAGCTTAAAACATCAATTCTTGACTTTTATCTCTCTTGAGCTCAATCATCAACAGAGATGTTGATCTCATGACAGCTCAGACGGAACTCCTTATTGCTGAAATTCCCGACGTTTATAATTCCTGGATATAAAAAAATACTTAGCTTTTAGAAGGTTCATGAGTGATTCCAAAATTCAGTAAAATATTTTGGAAACTTAATAAGCCGCTCTAACATTTTGTAAAATAATTTTAAAGTTTAATAAATTACTCACAGAGCAAGGTTTCGTGTAAGCAACGGCGTGTCGCATAGGTTTTGGTTTTGGTATCGATTCGGTAAGAAAAAAATCAAAGAATTCCTAAAATATTCTGATCAGTTTAACAACATTTCAGTTGTTGTGTTATTTTGGAATATTGGAAATGGCGTCGTGGCTACCCAATTCATTATTCTGGCATATTTTCGACTTTAGTTGGATTTGCATTTTGATTGGTTGGCTTACATAGTTGCAAAGGTTTCACGCGAGAGAATATTGTGTTCTTCAGTAAGTCACCAGACACAAATCAACCTGCTAAACATTAGAACAGAAAATCATTTGCTTTGGTCATGTTAAACAACTAGACAAAAATATACCAGGGAGCAATTGAAAGGCATTTTTAATGAAACCACATTTTAAAGTTTTATTTTAACCAAGTTTTATTTGATGAACCACCTAAATATGTGTCCAGGATGCTTTAAATGCAAACACTTTAAAATTATATAGAAACGGAAACATCTCGCCAAAAAAACCTTGCAATTACAATAAATGAATACATTAGGCACGATTAGTACAAAAAGTGTTTATGTACTGGTTTTTTAACCTTCAGTACAACTATACATTTTGCGGTACGAATATTCATAAACTTGGTTATAAATATTTTCGTTCAGCATACCTGTATTCTTTGAAATTGAGCGGATTTTGAATGTGAATATTTTAAACAGACCAAAAGTTATATTAGAGTAAGCATACGTTAGCAGTTATATCATCTTTCTTATATGGTGTGTTACATATTTTTAATGTTTTTTTAGGTAATTATAAGGTCGCTGCTTCTGCAGTAGAGCTAATTAAGATACCGGTGTCCGTTTGTCGGTGTGTTTGTTAGTCCATACACCTGTAACATAGTCCATGTTGTTTGAATTCAATTTAGAACCGCTTTTTTATTGGTTCTTAAACTAAACTACTGCTTTCACTACTTTGGTACATGTTGGCGGCTTTATTCATTTTACCTTTAATTGCATCTTAACAGTTTTGGTTTACAGGCGCCGAAAATGGAATTAAGTCTCTTAAGCATCCATAGTATTACCTTAGTCACCAAATACGATGCAAATTTTAATATTTTAAAAATATATCGCAACAATTTCCACACTGCTTTTCGTCTTTCAAATAGAAAGCCGCATACTGCCAACTTTAAGCCAGCTGCTAAAACTGTAAACACAACTACAATGTTGCTTCCCATGTTTGCAGCTGAAGGCGGAATTCGATTTGGCAATAACTTCTGATTTTTCAAAGCTTTTCCCCACCATTCAAAAATGCCGGACTGCTTAATGCCCTTAATTCGTTGCAGCATATATGGATGCGGAATGCCAAGAGGTTCAGCCCTTAAAGTGTAATTTGTGTATGTTTCCGAGCTAACGTCAGCGGGTATACCACTAACATGCAAATGTTTTGCAATTTTTATGCTTAGGTATTCCGGGAGAAACACCGCAGTGTCTTTGCAATTTCTCAGCTCCTGTACTAAAACTGACATTTCATAATTTTTGTAACGCTCCAAAACGGCACTCATTACACTTTGTGTCCGTTTTATTCGGGATGAAAAATCCCAAGACATATTGGATCCAATATCGGTTTGAAGAAATAAATTGTTAGTGCAATTATGCAAATAACTTGCATTAACAATTTGAGTTATAGTTTGTTCTGTTTCCGTTAGTTTAGAGCTTGGAGGGTAATCACTTTTAATATAGTTAATTACAACATATATCTCAGACCACACTCCAAACTCTCTACCTTGATAACGCACGCGTCTGACATAACTTCTGTTTGGAAGTGCTTGACGATTTCCACTTTGTGTTAACTCTTGAAAGCCTTCAATTCGTGAGTAAATTTTGAAGTTGTTTTCCAATAAGCGCTGAAGGGTGTTAAAAGGAATCCTAGAACGGGGAGTTATCAAATTATAGACGTTTACATTTTTGTATGCGTTGCTCAATACTGTTCCCATAAGAAGAAACACTCCACTTGCTATACGTATTTTAGGTATTTTTAAAATTTGTCCAGAGAAAGGGTCACCCTGTTCAACAAAAACTTTGAAAATGGATAAGAAAATAGGTTTGCTAAAAGACCTTAGTTTGGGTTGAAGTATTACCCACACGGTTACAAACATTAGAAACATTGAAAACAAAATGTATATCCACACAGGTGTTTCATATGCAGCTCCCAACTCTTTAAAGAGATACTGGCCCATTTTTGGATTCCCGCAACTGACAAATTTCCAATTTGCAAATGAAAGGTACATAAAAATAGAAAACTCGTATTGCTGCTGCGGATAAAATAAATGTGTTGTGAAGAACCATATCATAGAATTATGCTGAGTCTCTTCCCAAATGGATGTATCGTTTTTGAGTTTTCCGTTTTCACAAAGTTCCCATTTTCTGCTTCCAATTTGAGTAAAGTTGCCCATCATCTCTTTTAAAATGTGTGCATACAGTCTAAATTTTTCGTCCGTATGTTGAAAACCCATGCCATGAAAATATTGTAGAACTGGGTTTTCTACGACGCATTTATCCCAGTGGGTAAGAATAGAACTTCCTTGTACGTTTGCATAATATGCAACATAGTAATAACTCATTAGCTGGTATGAAGGTATTGCAAGTTCTGCGATAGTTTCAATGGAAACAATTTTTGTCCATGATCTTACTGAAACTACTCGGTATTGTCTGCTGTTTTGGAAACTAGTTTGCCATGGTAGACTGTATATAATTGCTACTTTTGCTCTAGTTTCGTATATGCTCTGTGGCAAAACCAGCAAATGAACTGCAAAGTACTTATTCCTTGTTAGCTGCTGACGCAATTCACGGATAAAACGGTCGTTTTTAATTTCTCCGCTTGGTATTAGTTCTAATGCGCGTTGCTTTGAATTGTAAATATAAACATGCACAAGTTGTGGCTTGATTAAAAACTTATCCCAAGAATATGAATCTGACCGTGGATTCCTTGGTACCCTAAACAAGCGCGACACAGCAACTGATTTTGCATCATAGTTTGGGCGAAACAATTCAAGTTGTGCAGCACAATTCCACGGTCTAGTAGAAGATGAAAACTGCACTATATTTAAATCAGTACAAAGGCTTCTTCTGAAGATGGGGTGATACATCCACCTGTGTTCTTTTATATCGCTTAGATACGGCGACAGCTTACACGGAATTTCCCGCCATACCTTGAATATGCCATAGTGTGTAGCACGAATGCTCATGTTGAAGTTTCGCAACTCTTTAGGAATCATTAAGATAATTCTCTCTTGCAGCCTAGAGCTTTCGTATTCAGAATACACAGCTGGAATCATGTTACGTAATATGACTGGATGAATTGTTGGCAATCTAATGTTAACATCTGGGTAATTGTTTATAGCAACAAGACATTTTGCATTAGTGAAAGGTTGCAAAAGCTGGTCCAAATTTTCGATCACAGGATACGTGTGCTGCTCATTCCTAAAACTTGTGTAAACGTCTTGGACCGATTTGATATCACTGTATGTGATCATATACGGTTTAGAATCATTATAAGAATGTAGGTTAACTCTATGATTCGGCAATAGTCTTTCAATGTAAATTGAATGCATTTTGGTTTTAGGTTCAGCATCTAATTTCATAAATAGAATGCTAACATAGAATATTACTATAATCATTTTGCAATCCTTATAGTAGTAAACCTAACCCAAACGTTTGCAGTATAGCCGAAAACGCAACTGCTTGAAATATTTCACGCTCAAAGAACAAAAAAGATTTCCAATTTTTTGCACAAATAGACACGGTTAAGTATATATCTAGTAGTTATATTTACTATTGTCACTGTTTTGGGAACTAGTTAGTTAAAAAAAGGATGTACGATAAAAACAACCATTGTGTGTGAATTGAGTAGCTTGCAAATAAGTTGTAGAAACAATGCTGTCAAAAGTATCAGCAACACAGTAAAAAACAAGATTGTTTAAAAAGTTTGTGCAAAAATGCAGACAAATGTCATTGCAATTTGAAGTAAAATTGTTTTAGTAAATTTATAATGTAGTTTTATAATTATCGTTTATATCTACTGAAGTGGTTGAGTTATCGAGAATGTTGGAGCTTTAGTGAGGTTTGCGATGCAATACGACACAAATGCAGGTATGTATTCTTAACGTTGCCGAACAGAAACATTAGTATGTATCGTTCAATTTAATTTCAAGCAGAAGAATAACTATTACAGGGTAAGTTTTTGCTTTACAACTGACACAAATTAGGATTAAGTTATGTTGATGATTGTAGGATTCTGAATACGTTTTCTTTTAACGAACGTATTTAGCTGCAACACTAGTATGATTAAACCTTTGCTGATTATATTTTTGCTTTAACTTACAGCTTTTAGGAGGAAGCACATATTTATGCTGATAACATCATCACGACCTCTATTAAACTTGAAGCTTTAGAGAGGTTGAAGTAAGGTTATACTTCCTACACTGTCAGTCAGAAGCCAACATAAATAGGAGTTATTCAGCATTTAACACAACAACAGCTAAAGTTGTAATGATGGAAGAACTGCGTATTACCAAAAATACTTTTTTAATGCTTATAAATATAAATATACCTTTTTTTATTCGATACCTATGGTTGACACGAGAATATGTGGAAGCGTTCATATCTTTTCTATATATGGCTTATAAAAACCTATTTTGAAATGGTAAAAACAACTAATTTTAGTTCTAGAAAAATAACTAATTGTAGCACTTTGGAAAAACAACTATTTGTAGAAAGTTAACACAACAATTTTTGAAACTGAAAAATATAACCGAGGATATATCCCAGGAAAAATTATCCGGGGGACTGCTCCGGCAAACGGGGTCTTGTTTCCAGAATATTTATAAGATTTTGTGGGAATAGGCGTTTAAACACTGTAAATTAAAAATACATAAAAGTTTTCTAAATTTTTAACTCAATATAAACATTGTTCAACACAAAGCATTATGTTTTTATATAAAAACGCATCAACAGGGCATACTTGATTGGTAGAAAAATGCATGTAATGTCTCGTCCCAAGATAATCTGCATTTTCAAGCTT
Source organism: Entomobrya proxima (assembly GCA_029691765.1). Classification (NCBI taxonomy): domain Eukaryota; kingdom Metazoa; phylum Arthropoda; class Collembola; order Entomobryomorpha; family Entomobryidae; genus Entomobrya; species Entomobrya proxima. The sequence continues at coordinate 4,798,950 of CM056171.1, read as the reverse complement.
ATTTTTTGCTGAACAAAAACATTCATTTATCCCATAATGATTTTCGAGGGATAAAGTAATATTTTCATTTTGGGATAAATTTTTCTCTCAAAACGTTATCATGCTATTATGAGTACGCACCAAGAATGCATGTAATAGTCTGAATTTGCTCACTCATTCTGTACTCAAATTTTGAGTCTCAAAGCTATTGGTATATTCAGCTAGGTATTAGTCAGTCAGTTATCTGTCGGTCACAGGATATTAATGGATGCAAGGGGATCTGCTAATGGTTGGCGTATTGAGCGTTCTGCAGAATGAGCAGTTGTTTAAAGCATAATATTCACAATTTCCGAAGTAACTTTGCGTGGTAATTGTTTGTAGTATAAAGGAAATAGATGTAATATTACGTTCTCTCACCAGCACGTAACGGCATGCGAGGACGGATAAATCCGTTTCACCGTTCAGCTAATCAAGCAGGGGCTACGAATAGAAACGTTCTTCCGCTCGCAAAACGTTTTTGACTTACAACGTAAAAGTACGTTTTTCCACTCAACCAATCAGATTGCGAGAACGGAATTTTAAGTTTTCCCGCGTTAGAAAACGTACTGGATGAACGTTTTATTACGTTTTACTAAACGTAAACATTAAAGTGTTTAAGCTTCAATACTGCACAATGAAGCACAAATTAAATGTACTAGTATACTTACGTGTTGACATCACCATATAATATTAACGTTGTTTAACCCCATTGCAGAGATTTCGCTGTAATTTATATAGTGGGAATTGTTTTCTTACACATGAAGAGTGATTTTATTCAGGACCGGTCGAAAAAAAATTTCATGTTTTCGGATTTGCCCCATTTTTTCACAGTAGTTAGGCCCTCACTAGAGACTCTTAAAACTGGAGTTTGGAAGGGCTCAGTTAATTGTATTTAGAAATAATTACAAAAATATTTTTAAAAACTAATGTCAGCTTACTTGAGCATATTGGCTTATAATGCTTCCGTGTTCATGCTTAGAATTTTCTGCTTTCCGCTAATTGTTAAGTGCATTAGTAGTGTTCTTTAAAAAAAATCATTTGCCATAATTTGCAAATACTGCGCAAATTAGAACGGCTTTTATGATGTCCATCAAACTCTGTCCATTTTTGGTGACCATGGCAACGTTTCTATTAAGGATGTGTACCGTGCTGAATTTGTCATGTCCGTGACGGCAATAACTAAACTACATTGCTGCAATAGCCCAAAGACCAAAATTTCCATGGTTACAAAAGATATTCGTGTTTCCTTAAATATTACGTAATGCGACTTCACCGAGTAACCCATGCCGCTACGTTGTGCCGTACCGAGTAACCTTTTTGATCTGCCGCTACGTTGTGAGTTAATCAAATTAAACAAGTTGTATACTAATTGAAAAACCTTAAGAAAGATCTACTGGTGCATTTTGTTTTGAGATAATAGCTTTAGTGAACAGTCCAGGAGTCTTCGTGCAAATTTGTCCCATTTTCAATGAAGGCCCAAATTTTTAAAAGTACACTCAATTTTTTTTACGGAAATAGTTTATTTTAAAAACTGATAGGTGTCCACTCTAGAATAACTCATGACAAACAAAACGTACATAAGTTATTTTTGACATAGTGCTTCTTGCGCATTCTGGCCCCTAGTTTGTGTAGTACACCATGACAACAGTACAAAATTCATGTTTTCCAAATCTTGACAAAATGGGCACAAAACTTCAAAAAACATTAAAATTAATTCTAATCTGTCTACTTAAGCACGATTTCGAACTATTGGCATCATTTATTCTCAATTTTTGAAAATTTAATTTGATGTTTTTTACTTTGGAGTGTTATAGGCAGATATAAGTACAATCAGTTGGTACGTAATACATTAAATATTCATAGAATTTACGGTGAATAATTATAGGAGCACCGTACCTGTAGCATGCGAGTCTGAATGAATTCCAAATCAGCCTGGTCAAATGTGTCGCATCTCATTGACTTGGTAGTAGGTTTTGGGTCGTTGACAACACAAATAATGCCAGTTACAAGTACGGAGTGTAAAGTTGAATGCGCCGGCCAAGCCAAGTAGTCTTTGCTTTTCTTTTCTGAGTACCGAGATCTTTAAAGAAATTCAATTTCATCGTCTTCCGTGCACATATTTTGAATAATACCAATATTGTAACCCAAGCCAAAGCAACAAACTGATTTTCCAATAAGGTAAAAGCTGGTGGAGGTTTCTCAACGTGAATGATTCTGGATTCCTTTTGTAGGGAATATTTGCAAACTTCTAGTTCTCTTTAGCTGTTAACCCTAAAAGAATGTATATCACGAGAAGTCACAGCAAGTCCGGAGCAGTATTGTTCAAGTCATCAAAAACCACCTGTTACAAGAAGGGCATTTTTATAAACCTCCAATGCAATAAGGGTCTTTCCCCCTCAATAGACTTCAGCACCTGATTTCTTCCATGTCATACAGATTACAGATTGTTGAAGGACGTTAGCCTTAATAACGAACCAAACTCTAAATTGTGCTTTAAATGTGAAACGGAAAATGTTTTTTAAACTTACCTACCATAAGCTTAGTGGTTTATTCCAAGGTTAGCACTTGAAGACGACACCCAACCTGTGAACAGTTCTCAAAGGGGGCAGAGTGAACTGTTTTTGAAGCTTTATTCAAATAACTAACCAGAGTTCTTTTTTTAGCTCAACAGCGTCAATGGTTTCAACGAGAAATTTAAATTTGCTACTTCCGTTGCAGCTGCGCCTTACCTTTGAATTAATTCCGTTTCCTTCAGCACTCTTTATACAAAACTTGAATTTTAAAACGCTAAACTCACAAAAATGCACAGTAAACTAGGTTGATGTTTTGTTAATAAACAAATCAGCTGATACCTAAGTTAATCAGCTGATTCACGAATTTTGTAAATTTTCAAAAATTGAGAATAAATGATGCCAATAGTTCGGAATCGTGCTTTAGGAGACAGATTAGAATTAATTTTAATGTTTTTTGAAGTTTTGTGCCCATTTTGTCAAGATTTGGAAAACATGAATTTTGTACTGTTGTCATGGTGTACTACACAAACTAGGGGCCAGAATGCGCAAGAAGCACTATGTCAAAAATAACTTATGTACGTTTTGTTTGTCATGAGTTACTCTAGAGTGGACACATATCAGTTTTTAAAATAAACTATTTCCGTAAAAAAAAATTGAGTGTACTTTTAAAAATTTGGGCCTTCATTGAAAATGGGACAAATTTGCACGAAGACTCCTGGACTGTTCACTAAAGCTATTATCTCAAAACAAAATGCACCAGTAGATCTTTCTTAAGGTTTTTCAATTAGTATACAACTTGTTTAATTTGATTAACTCACAACGTAGCGGCAGATCAAAAAGCATGGGTTACTCGGTGAAGTCGCATTACGTAATATTTAAGGAAACACGAATATCTTTTGTAACCATGGAAATTTTGGTCTTTGGGCTTTTGCAGCAATGTAGTTTAGTTATTGCCGTCACGGACATGACAAATTCAGCACGGTACACATCCTTAATAGAAACGTTGCCATGGTCACCAAAAATGGACAGAGTTCGATGGACATCATAAAAGCCGTTCTAATTTGCGCAGTATTTGCAAATTATGGCAAATGATTTTTTTAAAGAACAGTACTAATGCACTTAACAATTAGCGGAAAGCAGAAAATTCTAAGCATGAACACGGAAGCAATATAAGCCAATATGCTCAAGTAAGCTGACATTAGTTTTTAAAAATATTTTTGTAATTATTTCTAAATACAATTAACTGAGCCCTTCCAAACTCCAGTTTTAAGAGTCTCTAGTGAGGGCCTAACTACTGTGAAAAAATGGGGCAAATCCGAAAACATGAAATTTTTTTTCGACCGGTCCTGAATAAAAACACTCGAAGTAAATAAAGTAAAACGTCAACTTAACTGAATAAAACACAATATACTGTACACTGTACTTATTTTCTTTATGACAGAAATTCAAATAATATAACTTCTTATAATCTGTAAATAATGTAAAATAGTTAGCGCGCGCGTCATGCGTCAAGACATCACACAAGTGGACTTACAAATGCATTGCAAGAATATTTAAACATTGTGGTATGCATTGCTGATGCGTACCAAAACAAAAAAAACAAAAAGATATACAATCAATGGTTAATAGCCCTTTGTGTTTATTTCTTGCGTCTACTTTTTGATGCTTTACACATGCTTGTGAGAAGTATAATTTGTACCAGGGTCTAGGCAATTCAAATATTACACGTTTTGGTAAATAAGCAGAATTTCTCTGTGTCGAAATTGTAAATAATACGATGACGTTGTAGTGTTTGCGTAAGCTAGTCCATAAATAAAATAGTTTATAAACAGAACATTTTATCAACTGTGTACGTTTGAATAATAATCCTTTTAATGCGAATTTTGTGGAACACCGTATACAAATATACTTACCAACTTACCGAATGTCAAAATTAACAACACAGCAATGAATGAGAAGCAATTGTGTTATTATTATGGTCAAACTTACAAAATCTGATTAAAACACTTATGGTTTAAATAAACGACGTACAAGTTAAATACCAGTGTACAAACGAACAACTTCTCTTGCTGTTTCATAACCAGGATCTTTTATATTAACCTGAACTCATTTTTTCTCATTGTAACAAGGGTTTGCTTCAAAGACGTTGAACACAAATGTGCAATATGTTGTAGGATCAAAGTAAATTGAAATCGCCTACGTTATCTTAATCATATTTAGTAGATGGCACGCAAGCTTTCGTTTTTCAAAAACAAGTAATTCATGCATGATTTAAAAATTATTGAAAACAGATTGTATGGAAGTAGTAGCTGTTAAAATGAAGATCTGGTCATGAAGTGAAATTAATAAATAATTGCTAATGTCATCAGAAAAGAGAGAATAATGTCATCAAAAAACTTGTGTGTATCTCATTATCGAAAGTCTCAGCTTTTGTATGCGTTTTGAATGTCCTTAGGTTTGAGCCAAAAAATTGAAAATTCCAGGTAATGAATTAGAACAATTACCAATAAATTTGGGATAATTTAAAATTGCCAATTGATATAATTTTCGAAAACAATAAATAAAATAGTACTCTGCAACGGAGTTTTTGCATCAGCAGCATGAAACCTAACGCGCCTACAAACAAATGTCAGCTTTCTGGAGAAGCCGAAAATGCAAGTATGTAGATTTTTTGCATTGTTTTGCAAAGGCTTCTTCTTGTGCATGTTAAGATTAATAAAGGAAATCGTGTGCTCCTATGTATAAGGGTAATAACGAAAACCGTTTGTCGTGTGTTCAGATTAATAAATGAAAAAGGAAAGAACACGTCTGTTTGGGGCACTTTGAGAAAAACAGCTCCTTGCAGCATTCTGCCGTGAACCATCGAGGTTTTTTTGCTGCTTCCTATGTTTGTATGTAATCATGAATAATTTTTATGTAATCACGCAGAAACCGTGTTTTAAAAAACTACGAGCTTTTTTCGGCCTTTTGCCTTCGGTATAGTGATTGTATATAATTTCACCTTAAGGCTTTTGATGGTCCTAGGTAGTTAGCACCAATTTTTTAGCTACAACTACATTTAGCTACAAGGACGCTAGCTCCACTTGGTTTTTAGTTCCACTTTTTCTAGTTCCAATGGACTTTAGTTCCACCCATATTTTAGCTCCACCGCTTTACTTCCAAAAGTGTATTTTGCAAAATAATACTGAAGAATCCACACCACCAATTTATTTACATGGTCGTATATAGTGTTTTATTTTATTTTGTGCATAAGTATTACGAATATCACACAGTCAATATATAATCAACATAATTTTTCAGCAAATTTCACTTGTTTACAAAAAAATTATATATTATATTAAATAATTATATAAAATGTTTATAAAATAAATATTTTATACTTGTTTTCAAACTAAAATTCTTAACAATCCACACAAAACATACATATATATATTATTTTATTTATAAGCGTGTACAGAATAACGAACGAATACGAAACAACCTGCTACAAGTACTATTTTCAAAGCAGTTAGAAAAACTAAGACCCAGTGTCTAAATATCTGTAAACTAAAGATCCCACAGAGCTAAGATACTCAAATGTGTCAAGTGTTGTATTATAATTAGATGCAATTAGCATAAGTCTTTCATCGTAGACTCTATACTTTGAAGCTTGACGTTCACCTAACGATGCCTGAACTCGTGGAATATGACGTTCCCAATATGCTTGTTCTTCTTTGAGTCTAGCTATGCAAGAATAAGCATTCTGGCCTGAGTATGTTAACCTCTGATTCATTTTATAGTGCCAACCGTCGACTTTGTTTGTAGTACGTGGCTCTTTGTTCATTAGGCGATCGTAACAGTTCCAAAACTGTATTGGGTACCGAACTGTTTTCCAAGAGTAGCCTATATAATTGTCGGAAAAGTACGTTAGCATATCTCTTTCTGGTGAATTTGCAGAATACCTATCCCTTAATTCTACGAATCTAGCAAACACATCATTTGCTGGAATAAAAGCTAACGCAGTTAAACATCTAACAGCAGTTCTGAAGTTACACTTTTTCTCTGCATACAATGTTTTATAACCTTTTTCAACCACACGCCTGTAAATAGATTGGCTAAGATGAAATACACATCCATGTATTCTAGCAGTGGGAAATGCATTACGTACCGAATTTATAATACCTAGCTCAAAATCTACTACAATACACTCTGGATTTAAGCCACCAGGAGTACCTGACATTATGATAGAATCCATTACTTGCTGATAAAGGTCACCGTCCTTCCCAGGAAGTAACGAGTAGACAATAGGAATACCAGTATTCATGTAGACAGCGTGAACCGTGAAGACTTGCGTGAACCATTTTGGGGCAACTTTGAAGGTCCCATCCATGAGCCAGACGGTTGAATCCCTTAGAATCTGTAATTAAAAATGCAAAAAATATTAGGTCAAAATAAAAATTACACACAAGCTAGAGAAAAACAAGTCTGAAGCAAACCTTCAGCATATACTGGGTGGCAAATACAAGGATCCGGTTTTCCCCCGGAATGTCCTTCAACAAAAATGGTTGACCTTGTCAGCCGTTCTGGAAGCTCGAATTCCATCCTTGTAGAATATTGTAAGCTCACTTGACCACTTTCCTTCAATTTAGCACGCCTTACTCCTCTTTTAAATGTTGAAACTACTCCAATGGCTAGTGCATCTTCCGTCGTTTTGACTAATTCTTCTTCTACTTTTCTTAAAACTTGCTCGGTCTGGGTTTCACAATTGTCTTTTACGCAAAATTTCTTCTTTGCAAAATCGATCAGTTTATGCTTTGTTATTCGCTCGTGATTAGGAACGTGGTTTAAATGTGGATGTGGCTTAACAAGATGATGACTATACGATGTACTCCCCTTATCAAAATTGTATAACGTGACACCAGCTAAACACCCAAGCTTTCGTTTGAGACACAAAAAGTAACTGAGTAACTATTTGCGGGCGAGACCACCAAAAAACTTTTTTCAAATTTTTAAACTTTAATCTCCTACGGATAGTACGTCAGTAGTGACGAAATCATATTTTGGCAGGTTTCATCGTAAAGAATTTCATTTTTCTCGATACTGGAAAGGGTTTGGAATGTGATTTTTTCTGTGAAGTTGAATGCATATATGAGTCAAACGTTTATGTATAAAGGGCGGCTTTTCGAATTTGCAATATTTAACAAAAACATTTCTCGAATTTTCATGAACTTTCCCCAAAAAATTTTGACTTCTTACCGCGTCCATTTTTATTGTATCTTTGAGGCTCACAAATATAGCATGTCCAACAGCAACAGTTTCTTGCTGATACACTGCAGCAGATTGTTTGTATCTGTATATGTGTCTTTGTATGAGTTCTATTGTTTTCAGCAAAAAGGCTTATGAGAAAACAGAATGGAATACAAAATCTTGAGAACACTTTCAAAACCTCAAACAATATAAAATATCTCTTCTCAAAGCATATAACCTTTTGGCGCCCTATTGAACTTCAGTATACAAAATACTATTCAATCTGACGTTTCAAGGTATTTTGGAAAATAATCTATGCAAAATGGGCTACAAAAATGCAGTAAGCATATTCACATAAACTTCTTGTATTAAAAGTACGGACCTACCCAATACATTGGATATATCACTTTAAATGTCTTATTTGCTTGCGTTTTACACCAAAATGAAAATATATTTGACATCTATCAATATATGAATCAAATAGAAAACCGATCAAGACCGAATTTTGGATTTTAAAAAATTAACCTTATATTTTTACCTCATATAATAAGTACCAAATGCAGTGGTAACCAAGTTTGATACTGGAGGCAAGAAATTACCTAAATAGCAAATAAATCCAATTTTTCTAACTAAATTAATTTACCTATAATATATTTAGTACGAGGCTTTATGATATTACACCAAATACAATTCGTTCTACATGGGCGACGATGCCATGCTCAGTAATAAGTTTTGAAAAAATATAATTTCCAGCGTGAAACCAAATTTATCTTCCTTCAAAATTACTAATTATTTTTTAAGCTTAGCACGAACGTCAAAATCCCATTACAAAGACTGTTTATAAGCTAGGTATTTGTTTCTTGCACCAATCAATTTTCTAACAAAAGTAAATATTTCAAAAATCAATATTGCTTTTTATCCTAGACTTGGTTTACGACAACTGGCGTATTAAGTTTAGTTACAAGGCTTTGTATTTGAAAGTGGCATATGAATATATTTTGGTTTAGCGGCTATGTTTATCATACCTGCATGGTATTTCTTCAACAATAGATTTTCTGGAAAGATGTTTACGTTTAGATTGTTTTTAAGCAAATGTTTGCCGGTATAAGTGCAAGAACATGACATTTATTAAAAACACGCTTATACAAAAGTAGCGCTACACTCACTTGAATGGGTTCGTGATAACATTTACACAAGTTCGTTTTACTTTTATTCATATAAAGTTCAGTTTAACTAACATTAGATTAGATAACATACCTAAATGCTTTTTGTGGTACACAATGCGTCCATTAAATATTAGTGGCAAAGCCATTAGTCTTCTGTACGTAGCTATCTGCACAACAAAATCTGCAAGTGCTTCACTTATACTGTACCCGGTTATTACCAACATGGACAATCTTCTATTACCATATATTGCTCTCAAATGCTTCATTGCGCTAACCAACCATAGGAATATTGACGTTCCAAATGCAGCCGGTCCAGTGTTACTAAAGCAACCACTTGACCGTGCAACATACATAATATTAAAAACGCGAAAAAAATGCAACTCAAAGTTTAATACATTTTTGAAAAGAATGCGTTACTGTCAAACCATAAATCAATCACTTTTTGCAATGCACACTAAACCTTGGAACTGTCGCCTTGAACTGATTTTGTACCCTAGAAAGATTTTTGACTACTGGGAGAACCTTCCTCAAACGTTTTACAAGGATGAACGTATGCACATTTACGACAAAAGTTTAAATACATTACCTAGTCGTGTTCCAACAGAATATATGCATGTTACAGAACGTGCAGATATAAACGACGACAGGTTGCTTTCATTTTGGATTTTAAACACGTTTACAATTCGTAAAGTAAACGAGGCGTCTTCAATTCTGCTGGAAACGTATTTAGTTGCTATTACAGAAACGGATACCACTAAGCAAGAAGCAAGGATTACTAGCTTGGAACAGCTTAAGTTTTGCTTTATGAAATACAACTGTTTCGTTAGAGAACGACTACAACTGAAAAACAAACTTGCACACTTTAGTGGCATTCCTAAAGAAACTTATGCTCTTGACGTAAGAGGAACTTATATAATAAACGATGATGGAATAATTGAAATCCTAAGAAAAATAAGTTGCTATGATATTTTCAATGGTAAACCTAAAGACGTATTGACACAAGTTATATATCAAGTTTGGGGAACATGGTCAACAATTTTTGGCAATCTGACCACACGCATTCTTCTTACAGGACAGTATGCAGTTTGCATAAACGGCAGGGCAACCAGCTTGGTAGGTACAACTCCACGTGTTAACATTGACGAACTGGAGTTCTATGTTGACGTTGCTTACCACAAACCGTACGCCGGATTTCCAATTTATTTAGAATATACTCCTAACGACCTCCGTTTTATTAGCTGCGGTCGAGGAGGTAAAAGTGCAATTTCATTTCGTCATTTTTTAAACGTGTTTGAGTGGCCAGTTTGGGTTGCCGTTATAATGTCTCTAATAGTTGCAGCGTTGAGCCTTGCAATTGTAAACCGTTGCTTGCAAAATGGTTCCCGTATACCCTCAATATTTTCAAATACGTTTAGCCTCACAAAAATTTTGCTAGAGCAAGGAGACGCATTTTCTACGCGTGTTATAAACATGTTTAATGTGAGACTTGCAATTGGTCTAGTTATACTAGTTGGTGTTGTGTTGTCCAATGCGTATAAAAATACTAATGTGTACAACATGGTGACAAACCGACAGCCTATTCCGTATAGTTATATTACTGAACTGATAAACGATTCCTTTAAAATCACAACAAAAGCAATCCACTGGAGGATCCGCTGGTATGGGTTTGATACTTTTCGCAAAACCTTAAAATGTTTAAGCTTCAATACTGCACAATGAAGCACAAATTAAATGTACTAGTATACTTACGTGTTGACATCACCATATAATATTGACATTGTTTAACCCCATTGCAGAGATTCCGCTGTAACTTATATAGTGTGAATTGTTTTCTTACTCATGAAGTAAATAAAGTAAAACGTCAACTTAACTGAATAAAACACAATATACTGTACACTGTACTTATTTTCTTTATGACAGAAATTCAAATAATATAACTTCTTATAATCTGTAAATAATGTAAAACAGATAGCGCGCGCGTCATGCGTCAAGACATCACACAAGTGAACTTACAAATGCATTGCAAGAATATTTAAACATTGTGGTATGCATTGCTGATGCGTACCAAAACAAAAAAAACAAAAAGATATACAATCAATGGTTAATAGCCCTTTGTGTTTATTTCTTGCGTCTCCTTTTTGATACTTTACACAGGCTTGTGAGAAGTATAATTTGTACCAGGGTCTAGGCAATTCAAATATTACACGTTTTGGTAAATAAGCAGAATTTCTCTGTGTCGAAATTGTATATAATACGATGACGTTGTAGTGTTTGCGTAAGCTAGTCCATAAATAAAATAGTTTATAAACAGAACATTTTATCAACTGTGTACGTTTGAATAATAATCCTTTTAATACGAATTTTGTGGAACACCGTATACAAATATACTTACCAACTTACCGAATGTCAAAATTAACAACAAAGCAATGAATGAGAAGCAATTGTGTTATTATTATGGTCAAACCTACAAAATCTGATTAAAACACTTATGGTTTAAATAAACGACGTACAAGTTAAATACCAGTGTACAAACGAACATCTTCTCTTGCTGTTTCATAACCAGGATCTTTTATATTAACCTGAACTCATTTTTTCTCATTGTAACAAGGGTTTGCTTCAAAGACGTTGAACACAAATGTGCAATATGATCTAGGATCAAAGTAAATTGAAATCGCCTACGTTATCTTAATCATATTTAGTAGATGGCACACAAGCTGTCGTTTTTCAAAAACAAGTAATTCATGCATGATTTAAAAATTATTGAAAAAAGATTGTATGGAAGTAGTAGCTGCTAAAATGAAGGTCCTGGTCATGAAGTGAAATTAATAAATAATTGCAAATGTCATCAGAAAAGAGAGAATAATGTCATCAAAAAACTTGTGTGTATCTCATTATCGAAAGTTTCAGCTTTTGTATGCGTTTTGAATGTCCTTAGGTTTGAGCCAAAAAATTGAAAATTCCAGGTAATGAATTAGAACAATTACCAATAAATTTGGGATAATTTAAAATTGCCAATTGATATAATTTTCGAAAACAATAAATAAAATAGTACTCTGCAACGGAGTTTTTGCATCAGCAGCATGAAACCTAACGCGCCTACAAACAAATGTCAGCTTTCTGGAGAAGCCGAAACTGCAAGTATGTAGATTTTTTGCATTGTTTTGCAAAGGCTTCTTCTTGTGCATGTTAAGATTAATAAAGGAAATCGTGTGCTCCTATGTATAAGGGTAATAACGAAAACCGTTTGCTCGTGTGTTCAGATTAATAAATGAAAAAGGAAAGAACACGTCTGTTTGGGGCACTTTGAGAAAAACAGCTCCTTGCAGCATTATGCCGTGAACAATCGAGGTTTTTTTTGCTGCTTCCTATGTTTGTATGTAATCATGAATAATTTTTATGTAATCACGCAGAAACCGTGTTTTAAAAAACTACGAGCTTTTTTCGGCCTTTTGCCTTCGGTATAGTGATAGTATATAATTTCACCTTAAGGGTTTTGATGGTCCTAGGTAGTTAGCTCCAATTTTTTAGCTACACCTACATTTAGCTACAAGGACGCTAGCTCCACTTGATTTTTAGTTCCACTTTTTCTAGTTCCAATGGACTTTAGTTCCACCCATATTTTAGCTCCACCGCCTTTACTTCCAAAAGTGTATTTTGCAAAACAATACTGAAGAATCCACACCACCAATTTATTTACATGGTCGTATATAGTGTTTTATTTTATTTTGTGCATAAGTATTACGAATATCACACAGTCAATATATAATCAACATAATTTTTCAGCAAATTTCACATTTTTGCAGACTAGTTTTTGTATTTTAAATATTTTATATTTGTTTTCAAACTAAAATTCTTAACAATCCACACAAAACATACATATATATATTATTTTATTTATAAGCGTGTACAGAATAACGAACGAATACGAAACAACCTGCTACAAGTACTATTTTTAAAGCAGTTAGAAAAACTAAGACCAGTGTCTAAATATCTGTAAACTAAAGATCCCACAGAGCTAAGATACTCAAATGTGTCAAGTGTTGTATCATAATTAGATGCAATTAGCATAAGTCTTTCATCGTAGACTCTATACTTTGAAGCTTGACGTTCACCTAACGATGCCTGAACTCGTGGAATATGACGTTCCCAATATGCTTGTTCTTCTTTGAGTCTACCTATGCAAGAATAAGCATTCTGGCCTGAGTATGTTAACCTCTGATTCATTTTATAGTGCCAACCGTCAGGCGCGCAGCCAGCCGTTGAGGTTAGGTAGGGCACCAAATTTAACATGAGTCAAATTCTTCTTTGCTTTTTAGCTTGAAACTTTAAGTAACACATTTAGTTTCTTAACTCGTGAAATATTTAATTGTTTGCCAAGAAACTTACAATACTCCAGTGATGCCGTACATACCTGATTATTTAACTTGCGCAATCGGTATCATTGGGAAACTACCAAACGGCTTCGGAATGATTGTAGGGAGCTTACCTAATACAACAATTTTGAAATACCGTGGACAATTTATTTGGAAGAACATTAGTTGTTGTTTCTGTCTAGCACATTATCTGATATGTGTTTTTTATTTTGGGTTATTATGCATAAAAAATTTAAAAACTTAAATTTGAAACCTACAATTGTCGCAATGGAGAATCGTCTTAGAATCTAAGACTTAGATTCAAACGTTGGCACTGAATTTGCAGTTAGAGGGTAAATGTAGTAAACACAGAAGAGATCGTCAGGTTTCGGAGAAAACAAAACCTTAAAAGGTGATACCACAACTTTTACCTGTTTCAAAACACCCCTATCCTTTAAGCAGATTAATTTAATTTCCTCTTCCTGCAGTGATGTATTTAAAAATGTCACCATAAAGGAAAAGATCAATTCTGCTTAAATATTAGAGCGTTTGATTGTAAACTTGGTAAATGTTTTAACTTCTGTAATGTTAGGACGACTTACGTGACCGTGGACAAATCGAGTGGCGTGTGGAGAGAAGTTATAACGAAGCTATCCATTTAGTTGTATTGTGGAGTCGTTGACGTTGAGAAATCTGAAATTTAATATTCATGTTATTGGGAATTATTATGTTACCCGTTACATTGATTTGTTAAAGCTTGGCACAAATTGTTTAAAAATCAAAACAAATAATATAGACTGGACATCTCGACGAATGTTAAGCAACAAAATTATTTTATTCGAGTAAGCCTGCTCATTCATTTCTTGTAAAATTTATAGTATTATGCCACATTTTATCTTTATAGTAGAGTGATAAAAAAATAGTGTTGGGTTCATAGTTCATAATCAGCTATACTGCTGCTATTTCTTTATAACCT